>JAAGWQ010000192.1:0-114474 GCA_013396295.1 Fusarium heterosporum | reverse complement strand
TTTTTTTTTTTTTTTTTTTTATACTTATCTGCGTGCTTGTACAACGCTTTTCTTAGTGCCATCAGTATCAATGATCAAGGGTAGCAATGATGGAGATGTGGAATTACCCCGGCATCATACCACCTCGATTATGCTCTACAACCTGTTATTAAACGTCGCGATAGATATTCCTGACATTCTGATTTTTCCAAAAGTCCTCGCCGTTGAACTCACAAGCGTTAGATATTTTACTCCCACGAGCCAAGTGTGGAAAGCAATTATTCCAACAGCTGGATATCTTTTACGTCTCATCTGATATCGGTCCCGTCTCATTTGTCTAATATTAGTGATAATAAGAAGCTTCAGGCTTTAAGATCAACATCAAATAACACGATTTATCTCATTTGTCGACGACATAAGTATGTGAAGTATGCTTGTTATCACACGTTTTGTATGCTACCAACGATACCGATCTCAGGAGTTAGTAAAGAGGTAACCAGTTGGGAGATTTACTTCGCTCGCTCGTGTATATAATCTATCTTACAGAGTAATCAAATGGGGTTTCCAATTCAATAATCGTTAAGAGTATAGAATATTACTGGTTGTAAAATGTTAAGAAGAGCAAATCACAGCAGGGTTCCTCAAAAGATATAAATATGTCCAGATTGATTTCTAGTGTCCGACTGTTTCCGAGTCTTGCAACAACTAGTTTGGAGTTCTCACACGACACTCTTCTCCAAGTCTGTCGTCACTATCTAGGCCCTATTACCCCTCTTCGACCACAAACGATTACACAGCCGAGGCATCTACTTTGTTGACGCATATTTGTAAAATATGTCGAATACTCACTTACACTGAAATTGGAAATGATATGCCACCACACGATCCCTCCTTCGGCACATTAACTAGCGAGGTGAGCAAGCATATGACACCTTACGCTTTCGGCATTCAATTCCAAGACATATCTTACCGAAAGTATGTTCTTCCCACCACCGAGATTACCGAATGCACCACCCACGGCACTATCATAGGAGCGCCTGGTTTCGCACTACCATGGGACATACCACGTGTACGGAACTTTGATTCTGATGTTCCATCAATCGGTTCCGTCGCATCGACACAAAGTCGCATCAACCCTAGACCGAAAAGTGCCGGGCTAAAACCCCGCGAGGTGGGCTTCTGAATGGTGGGAAAAGCACTCAATCCCTGCTCCAGACGGGCTTGGCACAGGGCGGGGAGGGACCCAAACAGGTAGGCTCGGAGTCTAGAGCGTGTGTACCTTCATCCTGTTTAGTAGGAAACTATCAATCCAAGCTTTTTGATCAGGGGTTGTTGAGTCGCATTGGTGTTTCTATAAAATGTTCTAAAGGGCGTGATACGCCATGTAATAGTTTTACTCTCGTCCGTCTGTGGTCTTGTTCTCGAAACCTATTCAACCATCATGAAGTTCTCATCTTCTATCGTGGCTCTGGCCGCCGGAGCGTGCCAGTTTGCGGCTGCTCAAACAGTCTACTTTGCTGGTATGACTTATCATGGAAATTCAGAATAGATACTGATCGTATTGCAGGTGACTCTACCATGGCCAAGAATGGAGCCAACGACGGTGTGACGGATGGCTGGGGTAACCACATCAGCAAATACCTCAACATTGCATCTGTCAACAAAGCCATTGGTGGTCGATCAGCTCGCTCTTACACCAACGAAGGTCGTTTCACAGAGATTGTCAACCTCGTCAAGCCCGGTGACATTGTTGTCATTGAGTTTGGCCACAACGACGGCGGCTCTCCAAACACGAACGACAACAAGCGATCAGACTGCCCTGGATCCGGCAAGGAAGTCTGCATCTCCGACGTGACCGGCGAGAAAGTCTATACCTTTGTCTTTTACGTCTCCCAGGCCGCCAAGGCCCTTGTTGCAAAGGGTGCCACCGTCATCCTCAGCTCTCAGACACCCAACAACCAGTGGGAGACTGGCACATTCGAGCCCGGTGCCCCTCGCTTTGTGGGTTACGTACCTATTGCTGCCAAGGCTCTTGCTAGCTCTAGCGTTACTTACGTTGATCATTTCGCCGCTGTCACCAACATGTACAAGAAACTTGGAAACACAAAGGTCAACTCTTTGTATCCCAAGGATCACACGCATACTAGCGTTGAGGCTGCTGATCTCATCGCCAAGGCTTTTGTCCAGGCTATTTACGAGGAGTTGAACGGCAAGACCAGCCTGAAGCCATATGTCAAGACTCCTATCACCAAGGTCTACTAAGTATCAGGATAAGAGAGGTGATCCTGGCTGGGTATAGCATTCAATATTTAAGTGGTCCTGCTCGCATTCCCAGTCTGTGCGAGTTACGACATATAAGACCAGTTTCATGAGAATTTTGTATCTATTAAAATATTCTTGAATATTATATTTTTGGATTCCGTACCCCATGGCGTTCGCGTCGCAAACATCCACAACTGGATTTCGTCTAAGCTGCATCGATTTCGTTTAATTGAACACGGTGCGATAACTTTCGCCATTACCACACTGCATATATTGAGTAGTACTAACAATGGCTTCTGAGCCTCACACTAAAACATCATAGGTGAAGCAATGCTAAGTTTACATGAAAGACTGAAGAAACATAAAATTAGCCTGAATCGGCGCCCAACTTCGTCATTATTACATTACTCCTGGATTTCCCTTTTCTATACGCTGTGATGTCCCTCGACCTCTTCTAGGCTAGTTCAAGCAGCTCGACAATCTCTCACCACTACCGCTTCCTTGATATATAGACTCTCAACCGCAGCCTTGACCAGAAATTTCGCAACGCTACCTACATTTGCACGATCAGACATGGTCATTCCCGTTCCCGCACTGTCCAGAGTTTCCATGTTTTTCCCCTCGACGTTATCAAATACCAACCTCACAGCTCTCACGAGAGTCCAATCCACTTCGGTCATTCGAATCTCCTCGTCTAGCAAACTGTGATCCTCCAAAGCGTACTTGACGTTAGTCAAGCCCATAAACGCTTTACTTAACAAAGGCAAATTGCCCCATGAGTCGCCGACACCGGCAGTAGACATGACCACAAAGCGATGAATACCAGTCTCTTTTAGAACCTCGCAAGCGTTGGCACATGAGTCTGCGAGGAAACGCGGGGGTGAGAGGGGAGCTGCAAAAGGACTCTCAGACTTGCGGTTTGCGTTGAGAGTCATGATGGCTGCAGAAGGTGGTTGTCCCAGTGATGTTTCCAGTGCGCGGCGTATATCATCTTTCGATAATGGCGAGCCGGCGACGATGGCAAGACCAGGCTGAGCAGTGAGGCTAGCAGGGTTTCGCACAAGTGCTATGGCCGTGTGGTTTTGAGAGAGTAGCTCAGAGATAACAAGCTTGCCAGTGCGGCCTGTTGCGCCAAGGAGGAAAAAATGCATGGTTTAGGATTGTAGAAATGTATTTAGTATTGAAATAGTCTTAATTTAGGATGGATAGATAATGATGGAGTACAAAATATTGGGCTGATGGGTGATTTATATGAAGCACTGGATACATGACAATTTGCGTATAGAGATATGGTCAGTCTCTGATTGGTTTGTTCGCTCAGCATGCTTGAACTGGCTTGGCGCTTGTCTGACTAGCGCTCTGAGCTTATAAATTATTATTCGGCACTCGGTGACAAGCTCAACGCCGAGACATTAATTGATCTTAATCTACAAGGCTTGTTATTTTGGATTTAACTGCTGGATTACACGGCCTACGTAGACTCGGTACTACCTTCCCCTAGCTCGGTCCTCCAAACTGCTTTTAATCCCGTGACGCATGTTGTAATCCTTCAGCCGTTCATTGACAGTGTTGGCTATATCCTGCAATCGCTCATTATCCGCTCTCAGCTCAGTAAAAAGATCTGTTGAACTGTCAAGGTTCCCTAGAAGAACTATTCTGAGTACAAGATGAAAGAGACGCAGGAAAGAGGCCTGAATAGGTTCCTCCTGAGGTTGGGTCTCTGCTTGAAGGGCGTCGAGAGCGTCTACCCAAACATCTAGGGAGTTCAACAAAGCCTCTTTCTCGTTGACTAGTGTAGAGATTTCAGTTTCCGGTCTAGCATGTGAAATCTGAGAGAGAAATTTCAGAGTCGACGTAGCAATTCTCATAAGTTCTGTTTTCATGTTTGGCGCCAGTTTACGATCACTGGGAGATTCCGCAGGCGGTGTTATCATGCTGGTGCTTTTTGCTGGAGGCTCAGAGAATCTGCAAGGCGCTGCAAACATTTTGATAATGAAGACGTCTAGAGTCGGCAGGCCACCATATCGAGGAGGCATGAGACTCCCCCCCGTCAAGTAGGGCCTTGGTCGGTACTCGCGCATGATGTTCAGTCCTCGTATGATATGTAGACCCATAGCAGTGAAGTTGCCGCGCACCTGCTCGACGCTGATTAATACCTGACAGCAAAGTAATGCAGACTTGAGCCTGCCACTATCTGGATAAGCTAGGTTGGAAGCAAGACCAGTTAAGGCTTTGCTGTAATGTTCGAGACCGTAGTTGTAGCTCAAGGTCTGCTGTTCTGAAGTCACAGTACTATCGTCGTTTATCTCGAGATTCTCACGAAGAGCTCTGAGGGACAAGAGAGCATGCCGTATCGATGGATCAGTCAAGCTCGCTTGAAGTACCTGATGGGCTTCTTGATTGCAACCTAAATCCACGTCGAAGATAGTCTTGGTGGAGAAGTACCGATTCAACGCAGCAACATCCAGAGGAGCTTTGGGTGTTTCGATGTCAAGCACAGTATTCCCAGCGTCTGACTTGACGTTTACTCCACGATTATCGATCATGGACGGATTGGGAAAAGGTCTAAACAGAGATTCGTAGCCATCGCAAGTACGGCCCGTGTTGACGCATTTCTGGCAAGCTGGTTTAGCCTCGTCACATTTAATTTTTCTGATTCTATGCATTGTAAGCAGTACATCCCTGAGTCGAAAGAAGCTTCAGGGACAAAACTAACCTGCAGGTAGCGCAACCCGTCTTCACCTTTCGACCCCTGTTAGCTGGTTTTCGCTCTGTCATAGTGGGAGATCTTTGTACTTGAGCATGATTGTAAAAAGGAAAAAAGCCGAACAGACGAATAAAAAGGCACGAAGTTGAGTCATCCGAATGATCAAACGACGGAGCCACTTCGCGTTTTAGCGCTCGTCGAATCTCAGGCCGTCGATGTCAGCACTAGCCATGTTGGGAATGCTCAGCGATCTGACCAATCGCTGTTGTGCAAACCGCCATTCAATTAATGATATACTGTAGAATCCAATGTTCTAATCACGAACAATTGTCGCGGGTTATACGGTGAGACTAGGATTTGCATCATCTCATGATGTGTTGCCAATCGATAGGGTAAAGTTAGACAGCTATTACCGACGCTGTCGACGTATATAAAGTCCCAAGGACTTACCTCCACTTCAAGCTCATCACCACGCAGTAAATTCCATGACCTCCATCAAATCTTCGTCGAGACTACTCAAGAACTTCAAAATGCCTGCTTTTACTCTTTACGGCGCCCATGGCTCATCCAACACTGATCGAGTCCGCTTGACCCTTGCTGAAGGTGGCTTTACGGACTATGAACTTGTGCTTCTTACTCTTGCCAAGGGCGAGCAAAAGGTATGTACTTTCTCTCTGACATTGAACTTTGAACTAACTTTGCACAGTCACCGGAACACTTTACCCGCCATCCGTGGGGCAAGGTCCCAGCAATCACTTTCCCTGACGGTTTCACTTTATATGAAAGCCGAGCGATCTGCAAATATCTTGCAAAGAAATATTCTTTTCCTCTTCTTCCCTCAGAAAATGACAACAAAGCTTCAGCACTACTAGAACAAGCACAGTCTGTAGAAGTCCAATATTTCGCCGAGCCAGCAGGCCGCATCAATTTTGAAAAGTTCGCCAAGAAGTTCATGGGCCTGCCCCCTAACGAAGCTGTCGTTACAGAGGCGCTAAAGTCAGTCGAGGCGTTCTTCGATATTGCCGAGCGTCTATTACAAGAGAAGACCTATATGGAAGGGAATGAGTTTACACTAGTGGATATCTACTACGTTCCCTTGATACAGCGGCTCTTTGTGTGCGGATATGGTGATTTAATTACGAGTCGTAAGGCTTTGAGTGCTTGGTGGGGCCGTGTAACTAATCGACCCGCTATACGAAGGATGATGACTGCCGACAAGGAGGCAGCAGCTGCAGCTGGTCGTTAAGTGGCCTAGATATGCATGCAAGTTAGGACACTGTCATCTTTCAAACGTGGAGGTTCAAGAAAGCATTTCGTCTTTATTCTAAGTATGGACTGTGATGATTCTTTTCCGAAACCCTTCTATAGCTATAAATCATGTCTATCTGATGCTATTCTTGGGTGCCAGAAATACCCATTTCTACTGATTGAAATGTAACGCATCTTGCTCGTGTGACCCGTATCTTTACTCCGTTACTTGTGGGGTACGACACTTACCTATGCAGTAGCGTGCATAACCTGTTAAGCTATTTGTGTCCATGACCAAGAGCCAAGAGTTCCGGTATTCCATTTAGAGACGGTGCTTGTCATCTGCACCTTTCGTTAAGGTGGGCTTTTAGTGGTTCGCATAGAACTATTTGGGTTGTATCTCCGACTCCTAACTTTCTCGCCTTTATGTGGTTACGTCCGAGGCCGGCCTGTGATATCAAGTTTCACGGTGCGCGTATAAGTACGCGCGAGATGGAAGCAGATTTCCTTTCCTAGCCCTTCCTGCCTCGACCGGCCACTAGCAAACCAAGCGCGCCTATCTCCGGGACCCATTTATCTGTACACCGTCACCTTCAAGTGACAGACAAACACGGGTCACCTTCCCGATTAGGAACCGTTCTTTTCGGAGCGTCGGCGCCTTTTCAAGCATAAACACAAGCTTTAAAATAGGCACTATGGGCCTGGGTCATTTCCACCAATCGTTGGACAGCACTGACATATAGGGGTCTATGGGATATTCCTTCGAGAAATAATGCGACGTTCATCTTGCAGATGAGTGGAGGAAATAATATCGGGGATCGTCAGTAGCTACCACATGAACGGTACCCGAAGTATCGGATGATGAACGCGATGTAAATCGAGATGAAGGGATATTGAAGGACCTGCGATTACACCGTATTATCTAGTAGTACGTTTCGAATAGGCGGTATCCAGACAGACATAGCGTGAATGATAAAAGGATATATAATGCCCATCGAGCTTCACTTCTCAAAGCAAGCCATCAACTCCTCAACACTCCTGCCCAGTATCAAGAATCCTAATCATCCATCATTACAACCAAAACCTCATAAACCTTCCACAATGCATTTCTCCACCTCAATTGCTCTTCTGGCTGCCATCCCATCGACACTGGCATGTCTGGGCTACTCTGGGGGTCTTCCCAAGCACACTGGCACCAAATCCCTGAGCGCTCCCCAGTACATCAAGAAGGGTCAAACTTTTGACGCAGGCTGGGTTAAGTATGACCGTGGTGTCAAGTGCACCGGCCAGAGTGAAGGCGGTAAGTAATCGAGGCTTCAGCTTCATTATAATGACCTCTGACAAAAGAATAGGTGAGAAGGATACTGTCTTCGTCCTCGAGGAAGGCGCAACGCTTCGCAACGTTATCATCGGCGCCAACCAAAAGGAAGGCGTGTACTGCCTTGGCTCATGTAACCTTGAATTTGTATGGTTCGAGGACGTCTGCGAGGATGCCATTTCTATCAAGGGCAGCGGCACTGCCAACATCATCGGCGGCGGAGCATACAAGGGTTCTGACAAGCTCATCCAGCATAACGGGTGCGGCCACGTCAACATCGTCAACTTCTACGCCAATGATTACGGCAAGGTGTACCGATCTTGTGGCAACTGCAAGAACAACTGCAAACGCAGTGTTCACATGGAGGGTACCACTGCCGTTAACGGTGGCGAGCTGATGGGTATCAACACCAACTTGGGCGACAAGGTACGATGCATATTTTCGATAAATGAGCTTCTGACTAATATTTCATAGGCCACTTACTCCAACAACTGCTTCCCCAAGGTCCAATGCCAGGGCTACAACGGCTGCGACAAGGCTAATGGCGAGTGCGAGCCTACCAAGGCTGGGTTGTGCTAAGCGAATAGAGAGCCGTCTGGTATGTACTGAAGAGTATTCTTTAGCTTAACTTCACATGGGTCTGAGGACCATACATGAGTATTTGGGGGGGTTGGTGTTGTGCAGTGTCTTTAGTGTATATATTCTCGTCTCAAACAGACACCTTTTATCTAGGTGTCTGACAGTATCTAGGTCGAATAAATAAGTTGACTTGTCTTCTGTTGACCTTATGTTTACGACTATGGTAGTGCCCGAGTACTTTGGTTGAAGAATGTCGCGAGACCTGCTGGAGTGATAGTAGACGTAAAAGGGGTAAGACGGATCCTGTTTTGATATATGCACTGTTGATTGGATAAGCGTATTCACGAAAGTATCACTATTATACATACGCAGTCAACAGAAAGCTCCGCCTGGTAAATTTCGACGTCGCATCGTCCTAAAAGGTGAACAGCTCAAGCGGGGGAATAGCTGAAATTGCTAATGGAAGGACAGATATATGTTTGGAATAAATCATTCGGTTAGTCTTTTGGAAGTAATCTGATTGTCTGGCTTTATTCAGGGGTTTAGAAATACTCGGAGAATTACGGATTTTGACGACGCAAAGATGGTCTGACTGCTAAAACCTCAATCATTAACCCCTTCAAATCTTGATAAAGAAAAAACAGCTATTCTCAAGAAAACAATTTGCGACGCGTTTTTTCTTACTACTCCTCTTGAACCCCTAATCCTCAAAATGATCATTCCTGATGCTATTTATATGTATATACATCACCACAAGGTTTATCTTGCAGTTCTATGCTCAAGGACTTTCTCTTACAGCGGTAAAAAACAATTCCATCCCATCAAACTCCTGTAGTATTTCATCGCTAAGTCCTCTTGGAATAGGTCGATGCCATCTATACTAGAACTGAATTCTCTACTCTGTCTGTGTCCAACAACTTTACAAATTGAAGTAGGTGAAGGCCTCAAAATGTTATCGGAGGTCATCGTTTTGACATGCATTGGGTCAGGCTTTCGCTACTGCTTAACCACGAATGCAAATACTCGGATTCAAATGGAGCCACGTGTTGAGGTCAATATCCCCTCTTTTTTGATGATCAAATCAACACGTATTGACATTGGTAGCCTCATAACTTCCTGTGGGCCGTCCCATGCACCAACTTTCTCAGCCGCCCTTGGCAGTATGCGTTGGGCTGAAATCGACCTGTAGATTCAGCGTTCACCCAGAGCCCTTCCACGGCTTCTATTTCTTCATATCGGAGGCCTCAGCATGTCTGCTCAGCTGTGTAAGTATATAATTGCATAACGAGTGGTACTCAAAGCAAAACATGACCAAAGCCAAAGGAATAAGCCACCACAATGACAGACTATTCAATCTACTGCAGCCTTTCTTCAGCAAGTACTCTATTCCGCCTGCTTGTCTTACATCCAGCCATAGACAGGGACCAACCAATCAGATGTAGCCTCCTCACGTCTGATTTGGACACCAAGCCTGGCTATGAGGCCCTTTCTTACTGCTGGGGAAACTCCACAGACACCAACACGATTTTGGTATGCGACAAGCCGTTCGAAGCCACGGTTACTCTTCGAAGAGCACTGAAAGGCTTGAGGCTCAAGGATGAAGATCGCATCCTCTGGGTTGATGCTGTTTGCATCAACCAGTCCGACATAATTGAGAAAAACGACCAGGTGCCACTGATGTCTCGTATTTATGGTGATGCAACAACCGTGATCGTCTGGCTTGATATCGACTCCGAATGTGCGGACCTGCTCAGAGAATTTCATACGTGCGATTATCACTGGGACAACCGCAAGAACCCACCGGACACCGAATCCGCGATTTCCGATGTATTTATTTCATTAATAAAACTCAGGTCGTTCTTCGAATCACCTTGGTGGACGCGAGTATGGACAGTACAGGAATTGCTACTTGCTAAGGCTGTCAAGTTCTACTTTGATGATTTGGTGATACTATCTGAAGACGAGGTCTTTAGTGTTTCTGCAAGTTTCTTCCGCCATGTTTGCGACTGTTGCTACGCCTGGTTTGATGTTATAGGCCCTGGACTGGCTGCTGGTGCCGCAACAATGGCGCACGGCATGTTCAGTCGGGTGAGAATGATTCAGGATGCGCTCAGCCAAAATCGCGACCCAACCGAGCTCAGGAAGCACGGGGTCCCCAAACTTGCGACCATGTTCCGTTACAGGCATGCAACAAATCCGCGAGATAAGCTGTACGGCTTCCTTGGCATTGACTCGAACCTGAAGCGGCCGCCAATAGATTACAGAAAGCCAATCGCTGAGTGCTATGCTGTACTGACGGCATTTATTATGCACAAAACTTCAAGTCTCGACGTTCTCCATTATATGGAACCACAGCAAGTTCATGATGGCAAGCGGGTCTCATTTCGCACGAAGTCATCACAGCGGACTGCAGGGCTGCCCAGTTGGTGTCCAGATTGGAACTACTCGACATCTCGGGCAAGGGATGGAACGCTTCGGTTCCGCGACTTCAAGTTTCATCTCTTCAATGCTTCTTCAGGGATACCACCATACGTATTTATTCCGCAAGGAGAAGGCCCGAGTGATCAGGACAGTTCAATCCACAAATTGTTCAACGGCATGAAGGAAGAAGAGAATCGTATCGTGGTCATAGGATTGGAGATGGATGTTATCAGGAGTGTTGGTGATTATTATGGACAGGATCCTGCTTGGCGGCCAGCATTTGGCAGAGCTGGAGAGAACTGGTAGATGCTGAGATGCCTGCTATCGGAAATCATATCAAGAAACAGGATTTGATGCGAGCGTTCAGCCACACCCTGTGCCAGGGTTTCGCAGGTACCACGTATCGTAATGGAAGAATGGCTCTTATCAAGCTTGATGATGATGGCCACGACCCATACTTTGAAGAGCTATGGCGTAACACAGGTGTCAAAAACGTCTCAAAAACAGCTAAAGAGGCCGCAGAACAAGGCCAAATGTCTGTAGGAGCACGGGGCATAGGACAAGAAGTCGTAACTGCTTCGTGTGGGCGAAGGTTCTTCATTACTGAGAAGGGGAGATTTGGCATGGGGTACCCTAACATAGAAGCAGGTGATAGGGTCTGGATACTTTCAGGTGGTCGGACGCCATATGTCTTGAAAAGAGCAGCTCGAGACTTGGAGTTGGTAGATGGCAGTGTTTCTATCTATCACTTTGCCGGCGAAGCCTACGTACATGGTGTCATGTACGGGGAAGCAGTTGAAGAGGCAATCAATGAGGAGGGAGAACTGATAGCTGAGAAGATTCTACTAGCTTGAGTGTGGAGGAGCCCTGTGGGTTTCGAGTATGATAAGTTTAGCAAAACGTGCTTGGTGTAGACACAACGAAATGAAATGTCCGACCTCAGTTGCAGACGAACTTACAATAAATACGTCCCACGATATCTACCTAGGTTTAAATAGCGGTAGTGGCAGCCGGAAAGACCTGAATCTTTATTTTCGAATCAATCTATGTTATCTTTTCCGCAGTCCTATTACGCTGGCTTACATTACCACAGACACGGTTATCGCTCTACGTACCTGGGATATATATTCCAGCGGACTCGACCCCAGCAACTACATATACCCATGTCAGTTATTCAAAGTAAAATAAACGTGATCTTCTTATTGTCTTTAGGTAGCGAAGAATGATCCCGTTAGGGAGCCAATTGGATGCCATTTGGATGAGCCGCGGGTGATTGCGACGTTAGCCGCAACATATGCATGTCGGAAGTGATGATGCGCATGACAGTGCATGCAACTGGTTTATTAGTTGTATATAATGCCACCTTTATTAGCCTCAATTCTTTAGTATTGTTCCCATTTGGTGACGACATACAATAAAATATAATAACAACCACCGTAGCCCATTCATCATCCAAGCTCGGAACGTCCCGGGCGGGCCGAGCACTAACAATAATCCACATCCGAACATCCGCTCCGCTCCGCTCTTTTCCGTAAACAAATGACAAAGTCAGCCGATCCGTGCTTCCGTCCTCTCACCGAAAAAAAGACACTCTCCCATCCAATCCCATATAATGCAAGAGCCAGAACGTTATATCCGCAGCCGCATCGCCAACGCCTGCGACGGGTGCAAATCTCGCAAGGTCAAGTGTGATGGGAAATTGCCCTGCAGTTATTGCGCGCGTCGCCAGAAGCCTCATGACTGCCACTACTCACCCCAGATACGCCGGAGGAGGAACGGGCATGGCTCTGTGGCTTCGCTACGGTCGCCGGCGGCTTCAGAGGGACGCGCTCACTCTACACGACACGCGAGTCCCGTGACGCCAGTCAATGGAGATGGCGTCACAGCACAGGGAGAGTCGGTGCAGCCTCCAATTGATGCCGAGGACGAGACCGAAGTTCCTAGAGAAGCGCGATTGGTATGTGATGCCCAGGGCAAATTGATCTTTGTAGGAGATTGCGCACCGCTCTCTTTCTTCCAATCTGTTCGACAACTCGTCACCACTAGAGTCGGCCAGAATGCATTTGCCCCTCAATCAAGTCGCTACTCGGTCCTCGAGAATGCTACAGCGCGCCAATCGCGGCGCGTCCCAGGTGATAACCGCATACCAAATGTCCATCCCAGCGACATTCCTCTAGCTGTGTCAAATTATCTATCCATCGCAACTGGACTCGTGGACCTCTTTGATAATCAAAGACTCCAGGAGGATCTTATTCTGTGGGCAAATACAGACAAGCAAGACGATGCTACGACTATTGTCAATCTCCTTGTGCTAGCCATTGGAACCAAGATTGATAATGAAGAGCGTGCCCAAGACTACTTTGAGTATGCGCGAGATAGGGCATACTCGAATCTCACTGGAAACCTCAGCGTGACAACAATTCAGATGTTTACTCTCATTACAGTATATATGCTCTGCTCTTGTCAGATCAACGGAGCCTTCCTGTTCTTCGGCACTGCTGTCCGGGCAGCGTACTCCATTGGTATCCACCGTACAGAAGTCAATGCACGGTTTGGTGCTGATATACACAGACAAAGAGACCGTTTATGGAAGAGCCTACGAGTAGTTGATCTGTTTTTGAGTACTTCAATGGGCCGACCACCAGCGACCTCGGACGTCGACTGCACAGTTCCATATCAAAGCCCAGACGAGAATCTCCATGAACCTCTGGACTTGCTCAACGCATCGGTACAAATATTTCTTGTCCTCGAGGGCGTTGTCACAGAGATTTACTCCCGACGGAAAATCTCGCTGCAACTCACCGAAGGCATATCACTCCAACTACGAGACTGGTCATCGCGATGGCTGAAGCAGCTGAAAGACGTGGTAGCGAACCCTGAAGTCCATGATAGGGCTCAAGCTAGTGGTGCCTGTCAGATCTTGGCTACGTATTACTACGCTGTCATGCTTGTATCTCGACCCTTCCTCATGTACGAGCTTTGTAGACGATTGTCCGATAATTCCGCGGCGTCGAATAGGCGATCTGCTTTGACGTCTGGGAAATCAAAATTGGCCGACGCTTGTATTGATGCGGCCAGTCTTATGGTTGACCCAATACTGGACTTGATAGAAAAGGGCGTCCTTGTAGGACACGTTCCTATTCTAGTGTAAGTTTTAGCCTCCAGTATTCTGCAAACTCCCTCCCTAACAAGTTCAGATCATGGCTTTTCGCTAGCTCCCTGGTGCTAGGAATAGGTCTGCTCGGCGGTTTTGGCCGCGTCCTCGAGAAGTATACTCGCATGGCCATCCACGCTCTAGACCACTGTTCAAAACACGACACACACGCGGGTCAATACTCTCTCATTGCACAATCTCTCCTGACAGCCGCCCTGGAACACCTCGAGAAGCAAGAGCTCGCCGAACGTCAACGCCGCACAGAAAACTCAAGCCAGCTTTTTGGGCTCATACCGTCCAACGTCGGCATAGACTCGTCCCCAGCTCTGCGTAGAGAGACAAGCCAATCGATAACCAGCCCGACCCGTGGTCGAGAACCGCTAGACAGGTCATTCCTACAGCACAACGGGTTGCAGAATGCGGGATCGCCGCTGTTCGGGGATCTCGATTCGGCTTTTCTAGGGTTAAGCGAGTCCATGATGCAGACGCCAGATCCGAGTTACTGGGGCGGGCCGCCAGGTGCAGAGGCGGATTCCGGGTCGGCTCTGAACTTGTTTGCTTTATTGGATGCGGGCGGTGCTATCGATCTGACACATCATCTTTAGACACGTCAGATGAGTGATAAGAGGTGGTCGAGGTGGTTGTCTTGTGTTGCATGCGTGTCAGCACGGGCATCGCTCATCCGAGATAAGCATACGTGCGGCCTGGTAGAGAGGCGTCACCGAAGACTCAAATGATACATTATTTAGAAGCATTATTGATGCAAGTCAAAATCAAAGATACATACAAGGATCGATATTAGTTGCAGGTACTAGTTAATGTCACTGGCTCCCAGCAAACTCCCCAAATTATGACCAACGCAGCCCTTAGGGAAAGCCTGGGATCCCCCAGTTGGAAGGGTCCAGAATGGATTTGCCAAAGTCCTCGAATTCTCCCCCGAGATCCTTAAAGGCGTTTCCTATGTCATCCGCACTGAAGCCGATGTTGCCCAGTACGTCGTGGATCTGACTAGCACTCCAACCGTACGCTTGACTGAGAGCAGAACTTATCGCCCCAGCATCGTCACCAAACACATTCCGTAGCGCCGAAGCCACCTGCTCGCCGGTATATCCGACTTGCTGCATAACTTGGGCGACAGCCACTTGCGACATGCCAAAGGCACTCTGCAGACCCCCGACTATCTCGTCGGGGTTGAAGCCTGCGTCTTTCATGGTAGAGGCTACCTGTTGTGCATCTTGATCAAACGCATGTTGTAAGACGCTGGCCACCGACTGAACTCCTGAGATGACGCCTCCTTTGACCTTGCCTGCCCACGCTTCTCCTGTGTTGAGCAAGTCTCCAAAGATTTGCCCTGCATTTTGCTTGATGTTGTCAATGATGCACGAAACTAAGTCGCTCACGCTCCGAATATTGGCATCAACCCCAAAGTCGCCAAAGGTACGGGTTAAGCCCTCGAAGTCGAAGCTGCCCCCGACTTTCATAATCACATCTGAGGAACTTGTGTTGAGCGTGAAGTGCGCATTCACCAGTGCCTGCAAGGGAATACAACCCAGACTGACCCCGCCAATAGAGGGAAGAGGAATCGTCTCATTGATACCGAACTGGAATGTGGCACTCAGATTATGGAAATCGGACAACGTGCAACTCATGTTCGATTTCAGCAGTCCACCAAAGCCCACGTCGAATTTGATGCCGCTCGATGTGATGTCTGCATCGAGGTGCACATTTTCTGCCTCGAATAGGTCGACAGCGCCATTTATATGTAGAAAGGGGGATGCCAGCGTTTGTATCTTCAAAACTGCGCCGCCCGGAGGCACGAGCTGTTTTGTCGTAGCATCTTTGAGTGCTTGTCTTTGCGCGGCCTTGGTAACCAACTGATTATTCTTGATAGGGTTGCCGCTGGCATCCGCCTTGATGGAGACGCCAGCGCTATCTCCCTTGATCGAGAAGATAATACCCATCGAAAGAGGAGCCATATCCATATCGGCTGTCACCCCGTTGGTAAGATCGAGTTCCACGTTGCCATAGAAGCTGAACCCGAATATGTCGGCAGCTGCGCTGAAGCCGTAACCCATGTCGGAGAGTGAGCCATCAGGCAATGCCACAGGTTCCATGGGGTTCTCGGACCAGAGGAAGGATAGGTTGGTAAACAACACTGGTACGTCCACAGGACATTGGACATTGGTGAAAACGGTGAAGACATCGGTCAGGTGCATCTGAGGAACGTAGAAAGAAATATACAGGGGATTAGGTAATTCCTCTATGAGCTCGCACACAACCACGAACTTGTCATCGTCAAGAGCAACTAGGGTGTTATTGCCTGGGTCGCCAATATGTAGTTGTCCAGACAAGCCAATCGCTGCACCTGGTGGCTCAAACATGATGCCGATGCCAACACCAAAAGTGTCAAAGTGCACACCCTTCATCGTCGGAGGCGCTGGGAGTGAAGTCTTGTCTCCTTTGATGACCACTCCGAAGTTGGCCTCGATGTTGTCAATGAGCATCGACACGTCAGCCTCAAACTTCTTGCCGAATATGTCAAACGGTATGTCTCCAGTAACAGTGAAGACAACAAACTTGAACAATGGGTTTATGTCAATGGTGACAGTGGGTTTGTTAATGATCAAGGTGGGTGCGCCACCGAAGGGCACATGCATAGTATCCAGGCTGATAGAGAGGCGGGTGCCCAGAAAGCCCAGGTTGAAGCCGTGATTGAAACTGACCGCGACCTGCAGCTTCTGGACATTAAATAACGACCCGAAGAACTGCAGAGCGGCATCCGACTGGGCTGGTAGCTTCTTCAGGTCTATCTCGGCCCGGACGGAGAGCACATCATTGACAGTATTGCAAGTGAACTTTGTCACAACAATATCTGGAAGGAAGTCGGGCCAAGTTCCACCCAGCAGCGTTGCTAGAGTGCTGAGCGAGTACAGAGCCTGATCAATGGGCTTGCCCTTGGTCTCTGGTAGCTGCGCGGTGTACGTAATGCCCATCATATATGTAGCAAACGTGCAGTTGGCGTAAGCCTGATGCTGAGCAAAGAACTTGTTCACAGGCGTCACCTGGGGTTTTGAGGTGTCCTTCCAGAGGTCTCGGAAGGTTGATGCGAGCGGGTCGTCCTTGTTACTGGTGATAAAGGTGATGAAAGCCATGGTTTGAGCCATGGCGTCGACATCAGCCTGTCCTACACTGAATGGCCCGTCACTGACCCCCTGCAGGTAGATGATCCGTTTCAAAGGAGAATTGGACGTTGCATTGCTTATGATGAGCACTGATGTTGGATGACTGAGCTGCACCGAAGCCGTGGTTTTGGCTGGCACTGTTGCAATCAAGGTCAAGGTGCCGAAATAGTTGGTCTTGTCTTGAGTGCTGAATGAGTCGTAGACTGCGACACTCACGTCCAAGCTGTTGGCAAATGATATGGTGGGCGCAGCCATGATGAAAAGGTGAGGAAGCGTGCGGAGTAAGGACGAGAGAAAAAATGATGAGAGAGAGAGAAGAACAGGAAGCTGTGTTTATGTTGTTGATGGCAGTGGTTAACGAAGTTTATCTAGGGAAATGTCAACTGCCGTGTCGTTCACTTCGCCATATCTACTAGTTTTCCTTCATTGTATGCGAACCTCTTATCTGTGGCCAATGGGTATATCTGCCAGATACCCGTCTAGAATGGAGGATAACGTTACTACGTAGTATGCTTCGGGCGCTACGAATAGTCTGGGTTCTAGACTCTGCATGTTACTACATTTTCTATGTTTATTGAACATTCGCGTTCATGCAGGGATATAATGACGAGTCCATTCACCAAATTTGGATACATTATTCTTAATATTGAACCCGGGGCTGGCTGACTTCAGTTGATGAAGACAACAGGGGGTGACTGCCGACGGC
Source organism: Fusarium heterosporum (assembly GCA_013396295.1). NCBI lineage: Eukaryota > Fungi > Ascomycota > Sordariomycetes > Hypocreales > Nectriaceae > Fusarium > Fusarium heterosporum. The sequence continues at coordinate 96,918 of JAAGWQ010000192.1, read as the reverse complement.
TATTGGTGTGATTAGGGTTGATAAACGGCTTGTGACGGCGAGTGTAGGGCTGAATGTTTCAGATCAATACGAGAATGGTTGCGACCTGTATAGAATTGGTTTGGGGGCATGAATAGTGGCTGGCTGAATACGACCAAGAGTCTGAGTCTACTACGTAGTAGGCGCGCTGACTTCTCTAGGGGTGCAACCTCAACCGCTCCTTCTTCGGTATTGATACTAGGAGTGCAGGGCTGGGGCTGAGAAGGATCAGAAGCTAATCTTGAAATGGCTGGTTTGATCTAGATTGGAGGTGCAGGCTAACTCGATTGAACTAATACGGTCAGATTAGTGGCTGGCTGAACATGGATGAGACCTTTACCCCTCCCTTCGACTAGTGTATCGTATAGTCTCGGGTATACAAGTAATTTGTTGTAGCTGAAATAGTTCCAACGTCATCTGACGCGATGTGATAGGGCAGAAACCGAGAAACGGGGGAACTAGCACTACAGGCCTCGAAGACATACTACGTGGCGTATCAAGTATGCTGGGCATAGAGGCAACTCCAACATTCTAGCTGATACAGCAATAGCAACAGCAATATCATTCAGGCATTCGTTTGTCTATATGGCCTTCGGCGGTAAAGATTCCAGGTATATATAGTAGCAAAGAATGCTTGATTTCTACTACATTTACATCAAACCATTCGTGCTCACTTCAACACATCCTTAACTCTTACTTTACACTCTCCATCTTAAACATTCGTGTTTCTATACCTTGAATCGCACAATCATGGGTTCTACTACCAATCCCACTGCCACAATCACCAACAACTCAGGGTTTGATGTGGAAATCTACGATGTGTTCAACCCCAGCACAGACCCCAAAACTCAGGGTCCGTTGACGTACAAATTACTCGCCACTGTACCCAACGGTGCCAGTGCCCAAGATGTCCAAACAATTCATTTCGCCAGTCAGCTTCAGGCTATGCTTACAGGCAAAGTCAAGGCATTGAACGACATCTATTACCAGCAGCTGCCAGTGGCTGTGCTAGCAGTTTCACCTTTCAAAGATTCGAATGCCTTTACCATCACCAGTGATATGCAGCAGAGCATGGTGGACTCGTTCAAGTTCATCAAGTATTCCCAGGCCAACCCCTCCTCGAAAATAGCCACCCAATTCCGCGCGGCCCTAGCCGACAAAAAGAGCCAGGCAGACGCCGTCAGCAAATTCTTCAAGAGTACCAACAACTTCAAGCTAGTTACATTGTCTACTTGGACAGCAGTTTTCAACTGGCAGGCTCAGTTCACAAACCCATGGCAAGGCACCTACTACCTATACAGCCTGGGTAGCAAGAGCGCGGGCAGCACTTCAGCCCCGGCTTTGGTGGCAACGCTGGCCATCACAGCTAGCGCAGACAATGATAGTGCAGTGCTGACAATGGCTGGCACAGACAACGAGAACACAGCGGTTGTGATGGCAGGTGATGGCAGCATGCAGGAGGAGAATCAAGGCAACGGCGAGATATCCGTGGCGCTGAAACCAACTTGGCTGAATGTTTCTCAGAATAAAAAGGTGGATGACAAGACTGTTATCAAATATGTCATTGGAGCTGCCTTTGCAGGTACCATTAACGGGGTCAAGGTAGCCGGCAACCTCAACCAGCTGGCGATCCCAGACCCCTCGAAGAAATCCAAAAGCGCCGACAAGAAGAACTCGGCCAACTCTCTGACTATCGGCAATGTCGCAGCCTTGGCAGGAATCGTGTCAGGCGCTGCTATGGTGTATTTCATGTGGAAAGGTCACCAACTGGCCAAGACGCAGAGGAAGAACGATGTGCAGAAGGAAGCCAAGGATAAGCCCGACGCGGATGCAAGAGAAAGTCAGGTGGAACAGGACTATCAGGACAACGAAGTACCTGAAGTAGCCAGAGATGCGGCGAGTGCGGAAGCTCTTGTTCCAGAGGTGCAGCAGGCTTATAGGGACGTCGACCAGGCCCAAGACGTACAGAACATGCAAGATGCCATTCGGCAACAGGAGCAGGATCTGGAAGTGATCTTGGAAGGCGATGCTCCGTCTCAGGCCACCGTGGACACGGCCAACGACCTTCAGAGTGCCAGCGACGACCTTGACCTGGTAACAGACCCCAACACGACCCCCGAAGCTCGCAGCGCAGCTTTGAGCAAAGCCAGCACCACTCTCACCAACACAAGCACCAAGATCGAACAGACGTTGCAGGACGAGGCCAACCAGCTCTCGCAGGAGGAGCATGATGCGCTGAAGGATACCCAGGATGCGCTGAAGGAGGTGGAGGAGCAGGCTAGTGCCCAGGAGGATGCTCAGAAGGAACAGGACGAACGGGACAATGAAGAGGTGGACAAGGAGGTAGATCAGGACCAGTTCGAGGAGCCAGAAGGAAGAGAGGAGCCTCCTTTCGAGCCACACGTGGAATAGACTCGGCTTTGTTACGTGGTCATTTCCAGGTTGAGCTCCAGGGGCTGTTATTCAGTTACAAACACGAAGGTACTGTTATGAGATCATTGAAGGTCTGTCATTTTTTTCAGGGAGAACAAAAACGCATATCCCGTCTTTGCTATACTATAGTAGTCACAAGTCTTTCCTTTAATAGTTTACTCATTTGGCAATTGCTACAGTTTAATAGTATTATCTGTCTGTATAAGCTTAATCAGGATGAATGGGAGGCATGCTCCCAATTCCCACAAGTTGAACCCCGGGATACATTCCATAAAAACACCATAAATACGCAAATTGTTAATTAACATGCACACTCAAAAGTGTTCAATTTCCAAGTTATGGAATTAAATTCAGGCTTTCATTATATGTAATCATTATCTAAATGCTATTTTCCCATCCCAAACTAAGGCTTCAAAGCACTTCTCAAAACCTGCATAAACTTCCACACGTCCTCAAACCGCGTGTACAAAGGCACAGGAGCCACACGAATAACACCAGGCTTTCTCTTGTCGCAAATCACCGCGTTCTCCTCAAGTGCTTCGCTCACGTTGTCCAAAAGTCCATCCCGGAGCAAAACACTAAGCTGGGTGCCTCGCTGCAGGGGATCACGTGGTGTGATGATACGGAAGAGCGGTTCTGAGTCTGATGACTCGGCGAGTATTTGGTCGAGAAGGTGTTCGGCGTAGGCGGTCAACGCGAGAGCTTTGGAGCGCAGATCGTGCATGGTGGTCTTGTTGAAGACGGATAGAGCGCCAGATAAACTGGCCAGGTCGATGGCGGAAGGGTTGGACACCTGGAAACCTCCTGCGCCAGCCGTGGGAATGAAGTTGTTGTCCATGTTGAATCGAACGCTCTTATCTCCTCCGTACCAGCCTGACAGGCGAGGTCTGTAGGTCGCTTTGCCAGAATCGTCCTTAAACTCAACCTTGCCGTGGCGTTCATGAATAAAAGCACCAGCGATGGAGCCAGGTCCGGCGTTGATGTACTTGTATGTGCACCAGCATGCAAAGTCGACGTTCCAGTCGTGCAGCTTCAGCTCGACGTTGCCAGCGGCGTGTGCAAGATCCCAACCCACAACGATGCCCTTTGCTTGTGCGTAGGCTGTGATGCGGGGAATATCAAAGAGCTGGCCAGAGTAGTATTGAATACCGGGAAGCAGGATAAGAGCGGTATCATCAGCATGCTCGTCGATTGTGGAGAGGACCAACTCTGTTGTGATGATGTGGTCATCGTTGGGACCAATCTTAACCATGCTCTTCTCAGGGTCTAGACCGTGCCACACAATTTGGCTCTCAATAGCGTAGTGGTCACTAGGAAAAGGCTTCCACTCCAGGATGACCTTGTGGCGCTTCTCATTCGGCTTGTAGAAGCTGGCCATCAGAAGGTGAAGGTTAGCTGTGAGGGTGTTCATGATGACAATCTCGTGAGGAGATGCACCGATCATGTCAGAAGATTTGATAGCGCAGTCCTCAGCGAGGTCTTGCCAGGCAGTCAATGGTGAGTTGCCCATGGCACTGAAGTGACCGTTCACGCCAATGGAGGCCCATGTCTCGAGCTGAGCATTGAGGTATTCCCTCACAGCCTTTGGTTGAGCACCGAGAGAGTTTCCGACAAAATAGAGGCACTGTTGGTCATCGTCGCTTGATCCATTCTGACCGTTGCTGTGTCCATTGGTACCATTTGTGCCGTTTTGCGCACCATTAGCTATCCAACAGGTTAGCCTCAATTCACATCCTAAAGGTGTAGTCTACTCACAAGGAATTGATCCGTTCAAGGCCTTCTTCTTGAGGGACTTCTTGGTGGGGAGGACAAATTCATCCCGAAGATGGCTTAGCTTATCTTGAGAGTCGAGATTGCGGGCAAATTCGATGGAATTGGCATCATCGGCAAACTTGGGCGAGGCACCGCTTCGCAGGCGTTGAACAAGTCCTGATAGCTCCATTGTTGATGAGATGTGCTTTTTATGCTGTGAACTAAAAGAGGCGTGGTTGTGAAGTCGTATGATTCCTTGAAGGGATTGCAAAATCACTTTATGTTCCGTCAAAACCCCCGCGTCCACCGAATCTGGACACGGAAGCGCGGGAGGTATCTACATCCGAGGTCCCGTGTGCCGATATCCGCTAGAAGCCGCATAGTGGACGTCATTATCCATTTTTGACACTTCCGCGACCAGCGATTGGCTGCAGAGCCATCTTTTATCATTTGGCGCGTGATTACGGATCGGATCAAGCGCTTCACTCGGATTCAACTTGTCGGAGGCCGGAGCACGGAGGGAAGAAGACGGAGGTTGAGTTATACGGAAGACGGATGCTGGAAACTGGGAATGCAAAAAAGGTCATCCGCATGGGTTTGTCAATTGTATTTTAGATGGCGTTTGTCTGGTCAATTGTACATCATCTTCTCTTTCTACAAGCAAGTCCCATATCGAGATTCTCTGCATTGCAATTGTTGTGTGTTCTCCATTACTCTACACCCTATACTCTATACTTTATACTTCACAATGTCGCCACACGCAGTACCTCACCCTCTACCTAAAATTAAGCTCACCGCCGAGCTAAAAGAGTTCGCGGTGACGAGCAATGCCTTCCTCCCCGAGAACAGCCCCCTAAGACAATTACCCGATGCCTACTACGAGCCATGGGAGCTTGTGATCCAGCATCTTCCATCATTGATCAAATACTTTGACATCAGAAGAGCCGTCGATACTCTCCCTGTCTTGTCCACAGATCGTCTGCGATCAGAGCCAGAGTGGAGGAGAGCATACACCATCCTAGCCTTCTTGACACACGCTTATGTATGGGGTGGAGAGAAGCCTGAACAGGTAAGCCCACCATGCAATTATTGCAATGTAGATACTAACAAACGATTCGCAGATCTTGCCCCCACAAATCACCGTGCCTTTCCTCGCCGTCTCAAAACATCTTGAGCTTCCCCCAGTTCTCACATACGCAGCTGCCAACCTATGGAACTTTTCATGCTCAGGCACCGATTTTACAGATCTGAGCCAACTCGATACCCTACATACCTTTACCGGCACTGAATCAGAATCATGGTTCCTCCTCATCAGTGTAGCCATGGAAGCCAGGGCCGGGGCTATTATTCCTCGTATGATGGATGCTCTCAACGCTGTCAAGACACGAGACTACGATGTCATCATCTCAGCCCTCGAGCAGCTCAAGACCTGCATCGATGGTGTCGGTGAGCTGCTCGAGAGGATGTATGAGAAGTGCGATCCCATGACTTTCTACTACAAGATCCGGCCGTTCTTGGCTGGAAGTAAGAACATGGAGGCTGCCGGTCTACCGAACGGTGTCTTTTACGATGAAGGCAACGGCAAAGGCGAATGGCGCCATCTCCGCGGTGGCAGCAACGGCCAGAGCTCTCTTGTTCAGTTCTTTGACGTCGTCCTCGGCGTTGAGCACATCACCAGTGGTAACAACACCGCTGTCAAGGGCGAGAGGAGTTACCACGATATTGTCAAGGACTACATGCCCGGTCCCCACCGCCGTTTCCTCACACACATTGCCCGCATGGGCAGCATCCGAGAGCTCGCGCTGCAAACACCGAGCACACCAGAGCAGAAGCGTCTGCAGCAAACCTTTACAGCAGCCACTGAAGCCTTGACACTGTTCCGAAACAAGCACATCCAGATCGTCACGCGGTACATCATCCTGCCGTCTCGACAAGGGAGCAAGTCTGGTCCGCAGAACCTGGCCAGCTCGTCGTCAAAAAAGGCCGGCGAAGAGTTGACGGGGACGGGCGGGACTACGCTTGTTCCTTTCTTGAAGCAGTCGAGGGATGAGACGAGTGAGGCTGGGAGGTTGGATAGTAATTAATTGGTGATGAAGTATTTGTGGGAATAATGATGGCATGATAGATATTTAGCGACTAGAGCAAGTGATAAGCAGCGTATGCAGTCACTGATGAAATCATTTTACAAATGTATTAATGCTTATGCATTGTAAAACCCTTGTGTCTATATCACAGTCGGAGTGTTGCATGATGTACGAGCCCGTTGGTCAAGGTGTTGATAGAAGTTACACCGACTCTCAACCAACTGCAGATCCGAGGCGATGCTACTCTTGGGGGATGATCCGGTTTTTTTCTGGAACAATTCCATGCGCCAAGAACAAAGATCTATCGGTCTGGTATCTGTTGTGTCGGCATATCCAACAGCCTGGTAAATGTAGAGCCGCTTCCAACCAACAATCACTACTCACAACAACCAGGTGATCCATGTTAACAAGATGAAGAGTTTATTCCTATACGTAATAGAGCGTTTCGTAGACCGATATTTCCCGAGCGTCAAAGCCCCTACCTAATTTCCGTTAAGCTTGACGAGAAAAATCTTTATCCGCAAGCCCAAACCCAAACCCCAACCTTTCCCCAACCGTGAAAAAAGTAGCCCCACGAATATATTTCCCCACGGGCATAGTTCGCTTTTTTCTGATCCTGCTGCCTGAGCGTTGAGTGGATTGGTAGTGCTGAAAGTAGTAACTCCGCCGGGAAAGGGAGGGTAGAAAAGTATTCGGGCCTTCTTTTACGTTGATTATTACCGGGGTCCGTAGTATGGGGCTCGGAATGGGTTCCCCTCACTTTGCGGAGACTCCGCATTCTCTCCAACGCTTGGGTTTGGAGGAATAATAAGAACTTTTGGGTGATAAAAAGAAGCAGTTGGTTCGAGATGAGTGTTTCTTTTGGACAGGTGCTTATAACAGGCTTACCCCAGATCTTTTTTCTATCATCAATGTCTCTTCTTTACTCAACATGATGCACAAGTTGACACTCACCCTCAGAAAAGGACAAGATCTACGACCCGACACTAGACATTGGCCAGGTGCCCAATCGACCCGGCGAGGGTGACTGTCAGCCTCCAACCTCTGGGGAAACCCCGTGATAGTCGCCTAATTCGGACAAGCTCACCCTTGTTTTCCCCATGTTTTTTTCCCGAGTCAGTGCCCGGTTCTCCGCGTATTGCAAATTGCAACACAAACGTCTGCTCGATGATGTAACAAGCCTACATTTGCAGTCTCGAGCATTCATAAAGGTTGGAGAATGCCCCGGCTGAACAATCTGATCTGTTGTCCCAGCGTCCCTCATCGAAGGTGTTGATACTCGAGCAACACACACCCATTCGATAACCACCGCCATGGCTGATCAAGCAAAGCCAGACGACCATGTCGCCTCGGCCAAGATGAGCGTCGAGTCGCACCCCGAGTCGCGAGTCGCTGCGGCCTACGCCATGGACTCTGTCCACCGTCAAGTCGTCGAGAAGCGCATGAAGCGCAAGCTCGACACGCGATGCGCCCTGTTCGTCCTCATCTACATCATGAACTACCTCGATCGCAACAACATGGCCGCCGCCCGCCTCAAGGGTCTCCAGGAGGACCTCAACCTCAGCTACAACCAATACGCCACCTGTCTGAGCATCCTCTACGTCGGCTACATCCTCATGCAGGTGCCCTCCAACATGTTCATCAACCGCATCCAGCGCCCCTCGCTGTACATCTCTGCCGCCATGCTCCTCTGGGGTCTCATCTCGACCCTGTCGGGCAGCGTCCACAACTTTGCCGGCATGGTCTGCATCCGTTTCTTCCTGGGCTTCATCGAGGCTGCTTTCCTGCCCGGTGCTCTCCTCATCCTCTCCAAGTGGTACACACGACGGGAATTGACCAAGCGAAACGCCATTCTCTTCTGCGGTAACCTCATCTCCAACGCCTTTTCCGCGCTTGTCGGCGCTGGTGTTTTGTCCAACATGCAGGGTGTTCTTGGACACGCCGCTTGGCGATGGCTGTTCTGGATTGAGGGCGCCATCACCATGGGAATTGCCATTTCGGCCGCCTTCATCCTCCCCGACTTGCCCCACAACTCGCGAGGCTTCACCGAGGAGGAGCGACAGGTCGCTCAGCTCCGCATGATTGAAGATGTCGGAGAGGCTGATGAGGATTCTGCCGAGGAGAGCGCCTTTTACGGTCTCAAGCTCGCGGTCAAGGATGTCAAGATCTACATCATGATGCTTACCTTTACTGCCTACGTCGTTGGCCTGTCGTTCAACGCCTTTTTCGTAAGTCTTCAATCAGTAACAACTGCAAACGGTACACATAACTAACAATTGAACAGCCCAGTTTGACCGGTACTCTTGGCTTCAGCTACGTGCCTACTCTCCTCATGAGCGCTCCCCCGTGGGTCTTCTCTTGTATTGTCTCAGTCATCAACGCGTGGCACTCCGACAGAACCCAAGAAAAGGTTAGTAAACGTCTGCAACGGTGTCGCATGCGACTAAACACTAACAATAAAATAGTTTTGGCATATCGTGGGACCAATTGGCGTTGGCACAGTCGGCTTCATCATTGGCATGGCCACTGAAGCTGTCGCAGCGCGTTACCTTGCGCTGTTCCTCCAAGCCTCTTCGTACGCCGGCTTCATCGTCTTCTACTCATGGATCAGCTCATCCTTCCCGCGTCCCCCGGCCAAACGCGCCGTGGCCATCGCCATGATCAACGCCTTCAGTCAGTTGGGCAATGTTGCGGGCTCCTACGTCTGGAACCTCAAGGAAAACGGGTACCGCAAGAGCTACGGAATTGTGCTGTCCATGTTTGGTGTGACGGTGCTCGGATGTTATATTTTCCGTCTGGTGCTCATTGACCTCAACAAAAAGCTCGAGGCTGGTGAGGCCAGTGCTTGGGAGACGCGACAGGATGTGGCTGCGCACACGGCGGCGGTCGAAGTCATGGACAACCCAGATGAAGCTTTGAGGATGAAGCGGGATTTCCGATACCTTATTTAAAGCGGCGAGATTTTACTCGGCTCAAGTCTTTTAGTTTATGGATCAAGAATTTGTAATCGGCTTCCTTAAATAAGACACTTTACTGTAACTGTGCAGCAACAATTGAATGATGCTTGACATGTGTTCGGCAACCCCTCTTTTAACATGTTTCATTTCCTGTTTTGCCCGATTTGTCTTACGCGTAAATGATAAAGCATTATATGAACACATGAATCTGCAAGATAATAATGGCCTTGCAATTAGTTATTGAGCAATAAGCATTACTCAGTATTACTTATAATTACCAAACAAGACAAAGCTGTCTGTAAGCAATAACTTGACTATTCCGCTCACGCTTTGTTGTGTCTAGGGTAGCTGTACCTGTAGCAACTGTCGGGCCGGGAGGTAGTGGTGTGATGCGCCTTTAAACACGAAACACGTCGACGCGTTTTTTTTAAGTGGCCAAGCTAAACCCAAGAGGGAGCGGTGAAGCCCGGCCGTTCTGCGGGGTTCTGTGATGCTCTGTCCAAGGCTAGAGACGGGAGAATGACGCTCAATCTATCCACCGCGGGGCTCTGTTCTCGGTGTTATTTAGCAAGATCACAGATGAGATATATGGATCAATGATGAAATGATCAAGTAAACAACCTGCATCAACTTTTGCAATCGACTCAATTATTGCAATTGTTGCAATTGCTGTAGTAACTCTGCGGTAGAGGTAGAGGTAGAGATGGGCTGTTGACCTTGCAATACTGTCCCCCTCTGCATGCAATGTACACACCTCACAACGAACAAAGTTTATCGGATACGGAGCCAATTGGTTGACAATCTGGCGAGACAAAGCAACAAAAAGGCATTGGCCAACTTGTGCTCGTCCCACCGAAACTGCTGGCAACCTTTGTAGGTACAGTACAGGAGCAATAACCCCTCGACGCGTCTTGTCTTGTTTCTATGGAGGGGTTGTCTCGACTAGTGGGCCTCTGTCGCTGTAATCGGCGATGAGCTTTGCCTTTTTCACGGCCTTTTAGCACTGGAACATAGCATTGCATGCGTGCCTCTACTTCCATGACATCACCGGATCCATCCCCACCACCAGCTGTGCAGCCTCTGCTACTTGATGGCTCGATGCATGATCTGAGAAGTAAATTCGTACAAATAGTCTAGACTGTCCCCCTCCAAAGCATCACATTCTCTCCTCATTACCCCTCTCTATCAAACATTCCCCCATAAACACCACTCAAATCCTTCAAAATGGTTCAGCAAATCCCCAAGGCCAACCACATCCTCGACCTCCTTAGCCTCAAGGGCAAGGTCATTGTCGTCACCGGCGCTTCCGGTCCCCGCGGCATGGGTATCGAGGCTGCCCGCGGCGCTGCCGAGATGGGTGCCGACGTCGCCATCACCTACGCTTCCCGCAAGGAGGGCGCTGACAAGAACGTCGAGGAGCTCGTCAAGGAGTACGGCGTCAAGGCCAAGGCCTACAAGCTGAACGCTGCCGACTACGACGACGTTGAGCGCTTTGTTGGTGAGGTTGTCAAGGACTTTGGCAAGATTGACGGCTTTGTCGCCAAGTAAGATACCCTGTTCTTTGTCTATCATACCATCAATTGCTAACATTACCACAGCGCTGGTGCTACCGCCAACGCTGGTGTCATTGATGGCTCCGCCGCCGACTGGGACCACGTTATCCAGATCGACCTCAACGGTACCGCCTACTGCGCCAAGGCCGTCGGTGCTCTCTTCAAGAAGCAGGGCCACGGCTCTTTCGTCATCACCTCGTCCATGTCTGGCCACATCGCCAACTACCCCCAGGAGCAGACCTCTTACAACGTGGCCAAGGCCGGCTGCATCCACATGGCCAAGTCCCTCGCCAACGAGTGGCGCGACTTTGCCCGTGTCAACAGCATCTCCCCCGGCTACATCGACACTGGTCTCTCCGACTTCATCGACACCGAGACCCAGGAGCTCTGGAGGAGCATGATCCCCATGGGCCGCAACGGTGACGCCAAGGAGCTCAAGGCTGCCTACGTCTACTTCCTCTCCGACGCCAGCACATACACCACTGGCAGCGACTTGATCATTGACGGCGGTTACACCTGCCGATAAATGTCTCGTCTTTAACGACCTTGATGATACCAAAATTATATAAATATTAAAGTAATAAAATTATATTGATCTCCACTGTGGACCTGTTCCTCTCGAATGACTGCGCGTGTCCATTTACCTGCAGTAGTGAATGGGTAATCTTATCTTGTCGGTCAATTATGGCATTTTAGCTCCATCTGATAAGGCAAAACCCACTTGACACTTTCACGATGCTTGCTAGTCTTGTCGATCTTGTCCGATCATCTCGATGATTTTCATCGAGGAAACATGTGCTATAAGACTTTTATTTAATAATTCATATAATGCTCATTATCCTATAAACCACAAAGAATTATACATGAGTTTCTGCATCACTTGCAAAACTCAAGGATTCTTTATTCTCACTCTTTTTTGTTTCAGATACTGTCGTGGTGGATTCCTTGAGCAATCCTCCAGCATCTTGTAGGTACGGCGCCGTCATAAATATCGCATCATCCACCGATATTGTTACAAGTGACCGGTCAATAAAAACCCCTCGATTAGTATGTTTCACCTCTGTACCTTTCCGTATTTTGTTTCTTGATACCATGTAACGAACGAGGTGGCGGACGTGAGGCATGCAGGCGACCATGATGCCCACCGACATCTCAGTACTTGACCAGATCATGGACTTTTGCGCGTTGATTACTAGCGGTTGTTAGCTCAAAGATGTATAGATGTTTTTAGCAGTTGAAATTCGTACCTGTCAAGTCTGGAGAGTACGCAAACATAACCAGTTCGTAAATGCGAATTGCGGCCACTATTGTGAGGCTGACCATGATTCATCATCAGACATAACCCTCGTCGTATCAGTTTCGCAAGACTTACAAAATGCCAACACTAAACATAGCGATAACGCCCAGTTTCTTCTTCAGTTTCAGTCCCACTTCCCACAACTGCGTAAGTGGTAGAACAATCATCCAAATATCAAGGAGGAGGTTCAAACCCCCGTGTGGTATCGTCAACCGTGTGGTTCCATCCACAATGTGACGACGAGCTGCTTTCTTCTGCCACCCCTCCCAGAAAAGTGTCAAGGGATGCGTTTGGAAAAATGTGAGGATGAAGAAGATGATTCCGATCAAAGCGTTAAAGACCAGTGTGCACTTGGCCATGACTCTGAATTTGTCGTCTGGGAATATGCGGAGGAAGAAGCATAGAATCGCTGACTTGATAATCGCTAGTGTCACGATGTAGAAGATCTCGAGAAAGAAGAACAGCTATGATCGTATTAGACATGTTTGGTATCTCAAGCACAACATGAGAGTCGTTACTTGCCTGCAAACCTGTTGTGACTTGGTAATCTGAAAGATACCACATTTCGCCACCCAAGGCTACTGTGATCACTGGCAAAGACATTAATTCAACGACCAAGTAAGGAACTAGCGAGAGTGATACATACGAATCTGTAAGATGACAAAAAACGTCATCATAAAGGCCTATTCAGAATTAGTACATATCTCGTCGATCTCAGCCATGGAGAACATACCATCGACAAGACTGTCAGACTATCATCTACACCCCATGGAAGAGATAGTACAACCTTTGCCACCATTCTGCAGGCGAAGAAGATGGAGGCCAACGTAGCCATGATGATTGTTCCTATCCAAAACTCGGCTCGTAGGTCTGTTGGCTTCATTCCACAAACTGCAGAAGATATTTTGATGAAATCTAGCCGCATATGTCAGGATCTCTCCATACATCGGTACCGCCTTTCGTCCATACTCATAGTCTGCCTCATGGTGCATTTGTCGGTCAAGCAATTACCGATCGCTTGCGCAAATTTCTTGTCTTCACAAAGCATACTTTGGTCCTTGCCCTCAAAGGCTTGATCGCTGAGCAAGCCCAGCAAGCAGTCGACCTAGAGGAAGTGTCAGCTAATCCATGCCGCTCATCACCACTACCCTTCTTCTTACAGCACACTTAGGCGATTCCACAAGAACCGAGGATAAAGACTGGGCGCCTGCTGCACCGCAGAGCAGACATAGCGTCACCAGTATGCACAAGAGCTTGACACGTATCATGTCTACATGAATGCGCTTTCTGACGGCCAATAAAGACCTGAAAAGGGAAAGAAAACGTAAAGTAAAGAATGAGACGGGACTGGGATATCTTTTATTAAAGCGCCACAAAGGTGAGACATTGCCTGCCGCTGCGGCAGTGGCTGTTGAACTACTCCTTCAGCGACCAACAAACCAAACCAACAGGAGGTAACTTGCAGGCATTTGTCCCGGCTAAACAACAAGCGTAAGCCTTGCATAAGTCTTGTGGCGGACGCCTAGACGCTGGTGTTGAAGAGTTTGTGGTTCAAAGCGGTTAGTATCTTCAGCCTCATCAGCACATAGTTGGGGGGAGTTCAGCGCGGCTGGAATGAGTGGCATTCCCGACGAGTGTCATTCCCTCGGTTATACTGAAAGAGCTTGGCCGATGGATATGATACTAAATTTAAAGTTCTCAAGGCCTGGAATAGTTTGTACGTAGTGTAGTGTTGTTGGCTGGTTCCTGCATTAGACACATGTTTGTCATTGGTGTTGGTGCGTCGATGGCTCTCGGACCTATGTCTAGGTCCGATCCAGGTTCAAGGCGAGGATAAGCTCTCGGCCGGATCGCCAATCTCAAATAAGCCATTTCAAAACGATACTACGCAAGCCAGGTCTGATGTTGTCTAATAAGCTGAGTGAGATTTGACATCACATACAGATCCGAAAGGCCCTCACCAAAGTATATCAACACACAACTGGCAGTTCATCACAGCGGGAGGATTGAGTTGGGGTCTGAAACACAGAAAATACTATGAAACGCGCACTTGACCACTCGCCACTGTTTCATGAACACAATAACCAATCGAGAGTCTATGAGTTTAGTTCAGCCACTCGGCGATCCCATCGATCCTGCCCCCGTAGCGAGGCTCTGCAATCGAAACCTTGACAAATGCCCGTTAGGACAGGCCGATTTATCGCGCTATGCGAATTCTCGCAAGTTGACAAGTTACCATCGCTAGTGCCATTTCTGGTAGCAAAGGTCTAGATCTCTTGGCAGTTGTGAATCATCCGTTGTGGCTACTTGGTTGGTGTTAGCCCAGGAATGGAGGTGGCAACTGTCACACATCACAACGCGGATGGACCTGGATCATAGCGGCCATTGAATCTAACCCACGTGGTAACTTAAGTTGATTCGTAGATGACTTGAGGTCTAGACCGAGAATGATCGGCATTGTGATTATGAGGAAGATAGCCGATTGTCTAGAACTTGATATGTCCCCACCAAGTGATGTGAAGAGAATAACAAAGAGAAGGACTTTTAGATTGAATAGTTCTGTGACAGTGACGTAGGCTCAGGAAATGTTTTGCGAGTGGCGTTTATGTCGGAAATACAGTACCACTTCCATCTGCGTAGAGCCGGGACTTGTGTTGATGTGATGTTACCGTTTGACGAGTATGCACAATTGTCAAAAGATTGCTATTCCTAAGAACAATTTAGTCTCTTGTATCCAGTCTCAAGCTAGGTCTCCAATGAGGCGATGCGTTTGCGTGCTTTAATGTGAACGGCCGGGTAGATCGATAAGTACAGTCAAAAGAATCTGCTCGATCCTTATTTATGACCCATTTGAAAATGGATACCCGATGACAATCAATACCAAACCTGTCACAGATGCACTGCCTACGGCGATTGAAAAGGTCTATAGCCTGTTATCTAGCGACCTAGTGTATTACACTGACGTAGCGAGTTGGTCGTATGTTGCTTTTGCTCAATACATTGGTCTGAGGAATAGCTGTCAGTGTATGTATATGCTCGTCTTATAAGCTTGTTTGGTTAATCTCGACTCCCATCTCCGGTCTCATGGTCAGATTCAACAATTTGTGAAGGTCACTCAAAAGAAATAGGTATTGTGTTATATTGTTCCTCAGACCTATAATCTTGCTTTACGTCTAAAGTAGCACAAAGGAAATAATGATATTGGTACATAATGTCTCTTGGGTGGAAGGATATCATCTCAGCCTTATCCCTAAAGCTGGTGCACTGACCGAGCCTATAGCCTTGAGTATGGATCACAGTAACAGGACTTTCTTGCCTATACCATAGCATGTAATTCTTGCGTGCTTATGTCGGGGGTTTATTGGCGGGTGTACTTAAGATACAACCAATTGCACTGATCTTCATGTACGCCCAAACTTCTGATTGCCATAGAAATGGTTGTGTCCCGGGTTTAAGGTTTCCCATCTGATGATACGTGAATTATAAATGGCATTGTGGGAAAATCTTGATCTTTTCTCCATGGATCATACGTCATAACTATCGACGATCAACAGATATCAAGTTTATTTGATGCCAAGACCATTTCGCGCTGCGAGAATAATGGCTCGGCCGAGTTGAACGGATTGAGCCTCGGCTCATGCTTCTCCGTCTAACCTCTTTTAGAGTCGAGACGAGAGATACGAGCGCTAAACTCATTCAGGCCGTCAACCTCTGGGTCATTCTCCGAGGCTAGACCGTGGGCCTGCGACACATGAAACCAGCCCCTGTCGATCGGTGTTGTTCTCGTTGGTTCTGGACGAGCCAGAAAAGATGTCGACCTTTGCTTTTGTAAAGTGTAATCTTTGCTGTGGTCGCACCAATGCAGGAACTTGTGCGATTGATTTGCGGTGGCTGGGTAAAAGGGGGTGGAACTCAATTGGGAATGTCACATTTGGTGTTAATCTGCCATACCTTGGTAGGCATACGGATATACGGTCGCAACTCGAATACGGATGGTTATCTGATCATTCTGGTGTCTTTGCTCAATCTCGCCAATGTATTAATAGCAAGACCTAAAGAATTCACGGGCTGACCTTTCAAGCTTTGACTCAACAGCCTTACCTTGAGCGCTGAGATTTTGCTACCGTGCGCTGTCCAGATCAATGGGAATCTCTTTTGCCATGACTGATCTTCATCACTAGCCCACAGTTTAGGCTTGGGCTCCGAGTTCGTATCAGCGAGGAGGCTGCATACAACCAAGCGAAATTGACGTCAACAATGAGAAGTCGACTAAAAAGCCTCACGCTCAGAACCCGGAACGGCACAATAATGACGATCTACCAAGACTTGAGATTGAGTAATAGTGATGAATCTCTTTTTGCTGCGCAGTGATCAGCGAGCCGTTTAGCTAGAGGTCCATATTTTAGATTTTGTTCTTGAATTAACTCTTGGTACCTGAAGGGATGGATATCTCGATCGATGCCCGCGTTCCTTCGGCGGTGGCTCCGCTCACCGCGTGGAGCCAGGATAGCAGCTCGGCTTCGGCAACAAATTCCGAAATATTACAAGGCCATGATGCCATCAAGATGTGCTTACCCTAGAGCTGACTTTTTGGTCAGTATTTGTTTTCACGGCTCCTTTGTAATAGCTACCACAGGCTGTATTTGGGAAAACCTAATTTACAGAGTGACTACACAGTCGGAGGCCATGCTACTGTTTTCGCAGGTGTTGGTGGTGCTAAATCAACTGAACATAGCGAGCAACATGTCAAATAATGGATTTTTTCTGATTGAACAGTGCAATTTTTGCAAATGCCACGAGTTCTTTTTAAAACTAACCAAAACAAATTGAATTTATGCAACAACCAACATAACCTCGCTATCAAGAACAAAATCCAGCAATTGACACGAGAATGGCATCAATTTAGCCCGATATCGCTACCTTTGCCACATTGATTGAGAAAAGGGGAATGAATGCTCAAGGATGATATCGCAACCTGTCTGCAATTGATTGGCGTCGTCGTTTGTCAACTGGGGACTTGCAGCATGAATGGGTACCAGAGTCACTTCCAATGATCCCAATGCGACCTTGATCAGCGAGGGTGGATTGATTCGATGCTGGGATATGGATACGCAAACCCATCACCAACGGTTCCTCTTTGCTTTTGCCTTGGCTTGCATTGAATCCACCATCTACAGTACTTGTGCATGACGCATCCTCTCATAAACCAAGGATCACGAACAAGAAACTTGTCAGCCAAGCTTCAAGTGCGTGGAAAGCTTCAGTACAAAAAGTGGGTTTTCTCGTGTATGTAGGTGGGAAAGGCATCACGGGCCACAGATCTATACGAAAGACCATGTTGGTCCACACAGAGCCCCACGAATCACCAGCAGAGGAGAGAAAGAGAGAGAAGACTTGGCTAGGCAACATAAAATCACACGAGGCCAGCAAATAAGGACAACAAGATGGCCGCAGATCACAAAAAGTTCCCAGACCGCGTCAGATCATAGCCAACGAGACTAAGGCAGGGGTAGACTTTTTACCCCGCAGACACCAAAGCAGTGCAGTAAATATTACGGGTATACGGTTGTGCCTGAGAGGTTGCAACTGGAGGCGGCTTTTGATTAACTTTATCTAAAATGACAACGGCGTAACGCTTGTCCAGCCTATCGGAGGCAACGACCATCGACCCAAACCGCGTATGAACTAATCAACAATAGACGAACACGACGTTTGTGATTACACATCTTGATCCCTAGATTATCCCAAGATTCCGTTACATCCGAGCTCTTGTTGACCACTTTTATGGGCCCTGGCCTGGTCCACAGCTGTACAACCTTCCCAGCATGACATCGGGTTACCAGGATGACTATGGAGACACCCGTATTCTACACGGCCAAGCCCGACCGGCACAAGGGGACGACACGACATGACATGTCAAGCAAGATCTGGGGTGAGGGGGAACACCATGCATCACCTATAAGAGTTGTCCACCCTTTCCCTCAAGAAATGTTTCCGATTCTTCACCCACCTTTCGTTTAACAAAGCTTCACTCGTTTACAGCACTCGTTGAACCTCTCCGAAAATGCGTGGTCTCGTTATTCTCAGCGCCGCCGTCGGCCTGGCCAATGCCGCCGCCGTCGAGATGCCCAAGAGGCACTACCCAGTTCCTGGACAAGAGGAGCCTGTCCCCTCCGTCCCTGCAAACGACTACCCGACTCCTGAGCAACCCACTCAGCCCGGAAACGGGGGTGCCTACCCTCCTCCTCCCGCTCCCAAGCCCGAGGAGCCTACTCAGCCCGGACACGGAGGTGCTTACCCTCCTCCTGCTCCCTCTGCTCCTAAGCCCCAGGAACCTGAGAAGCCCAGCCAAGGAGGTGCCTATCCCCCTCCTCAGCCTACTGAGCCCGGCCATGGTGGTGCCTACCCTCCTCCCGGCCCCGAGAAGCCCACTCAGCCCGGCCACGGAGGCGAATACCCTCCTCCTGGACCTGAGAAGCCTACCCAACCCGGACACGGAGGTGCTTACCCTCCTCCTGCTCCTTCTGCTCCTAAGCCTCAGGAGCCTGAGAAGCCCAGCCATGGTGGTGAATACCCTCCTCCCAAGCCTACTGAGCCTGGACATGGCGGTGCTTACCCTCCTCCTCCTCCCCCTCCTCAGGAGACGAAGCCCACTGGCCAGTACCCTCCTCC
Source organism: Fusarium heterosporum (assembly GCA_013396295.1). Lineage (NCBI taxonomy): Eukaryota > Fungi > Ascomycota > Sordariomycetes > Hypocreales > Nectriaceae > Fusarium > Fusarium heterosporum. The sequence goes on along the minus strand of JAAGWQ010000192.1, from coordinate 78,152 downwards.
TGAGGAGACCACCAGTGTCTACACTCCTCCTGAAGAGACTACCAGCGTTTACACTCCTCCCGAGGAGACCAAGCCCACTGGCCAGTACCCTCCTCCTGAGGAGACCACCAGTGTCTACACTCCCCCCAAGCCCACCAAGCCTACTGGAGAGTATCCTCCCCCCGGAGAGACCACCAGTGTCTACACTCCTCCTGAGCAGAGCACCAGCGAGTACTCTCCTCCCAAGCCCACTAAGCCCACTGGTGAGTACCCTCCTCCTGGAGAGACCAAGCCCAGTGAGGAGAGCACCTCTCACGCTACCACCGGCACTGGTGAGGCTCCTTACCCCATACCTTCTCACACCAAGCCTGTCGAGGAGAGCTCTTCCGTAGCTACCACTGGAACTGGCGAGGCTCCTTACCCCGTGCCTTCTCACACCAAGCCTTCTCACACGAAGCCCATCTACACGAAGCCTTCGTACACCAAGCCCGGCTACCCTGAGACCACTGACTGGACCACCTCTACCATCTACACCACCAGTGTCCACACCGTCACCAAGTGCCCTCCTGAGGTCACTGACTGCCCTGAGAGGCCTCATGTCACCACTGAGACCATCGCTGTCTCCACCACTGTCTGCCCTGTGACCAAGGGTACCAACCTCGAGACCATGCCCGTCTACACTGATGTCCCCAAGCCTACCAAGCCTGGACACGGTGGCGAGTACCCTCCTCCTGTGCACCACACCACCACTCATATCAGCACCTCTACCATCTACACCACCCAGGTCAAGACTGTCACCAAGTGCCCTCCTGAGGTTACCGACTGCCCGGAGAAGCCCCATGTCACTACCGAGACTGTCGCCGTCTCTACCACACTCTGCCCCGTGACCGAGACCTACGTGGTTCCCCATCCTCCTAAGGACACCAAGCCCGTTCCTCAGCCCCCTAAGGAGACTCACCCCGTTATCGTGACTCCTCCTCACCCTGGCAACGGCACCTGGACTCCTCCCAAGCCTCAGCCTCCTAAGGAGACATACCCTGTTCCTGTTCCTGTTCCTGTTCCTAGCCACCCTTCCAAGCCTGAGCAGCCCCAGCCTCCCAAGCCTGAGCACCCTGAGCAGCCTCAGCCTCCTAAGCCCGAGCACCCTGAGCAGCCTCCTAAGCCTGAGCATCCCGAACAGCCTCAGCCTCCTAAGCCTGAGCAGCCCGAGCAGCCCCAGCCTCCCAAGGAGACCAAGCCTGTTCCTCAGCCTCCTCAGGAGTCTCACCCTACCTACCCCGTTCCCGGACAGCCTGAGAAGCCTCAGCAGCCTGAGCAACCCCAGCAGCCTCAGCCTCCCACCGAGACCAAGCCTGCTCAGCCTCCTGCTCCCAGCAAGCCCGTAGAGACCGCTCCTGTTGTCCCTGCTCCTAGCAAGCCTGCCTACCCTGCTCCTCCTGCTGAGACTCCCACTTCGCCTGCCGAGGTTGTCAACGCTGCCGGACGTGTCAGTGGTAGCATCCAGGCTGGTCTCTTCGCGGCCGGAATTGTCGCTTTCTTCCTGTAGATAATTGTCTCCTCGTAGGAGCCACGAGTACATGACGGTTTGGAGATATATATGCGCTGCATAGTACATGCACCTATTACCTGCAACTATTTTATTACCTTCTGTATACATAATTTTTTAGATTAATATATTGAAACTGGCATTACGCTAAGTGTACATTGCTGTCGAACTCGGTGACTCGATAATGACCTCTAACTGTTCTCGTATACAACAACAATCATTAAGTTATGGAAACGTCGTATCAATCTAAACAGTTTAATTAACGACTTGATTTAATCTTAGTATATGGACTAAAGAAACACGAATGGATCTCTCCTGTCTAAGCTTAACACTATCCGTGAGCCGTGGCTGTGATGACCCCAGTCTTTAACCTCTAGACTTTCCTAAGAGCTATCTCAGATAAGACATAGCTCTTCTGAATACTCTTTTGATCACAGCTAGATGTCACATCTCTCCGTCTTGTCTCCGTATCTTACCCTCATGGCCACCGTTCTGTTTGATCAGAGTTCTGTGAGTCCCTATCAAATCAGAACTCTGCTGTACCTGCCATTGGCCGGTTGCCTTCATATTGAGTCCTTCAATGGATCGTTCAGAGGTCCGGTGTCTGAGTTTGGTTAAGCCCTAGCTCGAAATATAACAAATGGCGGAAGGAGCGTAACCAATGATGATAATTCTGACTATCCCCACACCGGCTGAGACTCCACGAGTTTGCAGGCTGACGCGTGATGGTTTATTCTATTTAATTCGACTGAAATCTCGGTTATTCTGTTCTCGATACTATAAGGTCTTCTGTCTCCTCAGTCATACATGGCATCACTGAAACGGCTGAACGATGGAGGTCTTGGATCAGCTCTATCCCGATTTGGACAGCTGAGTTTCTAAATAGTTAATCCTGCCAGTAGAATCCTTTTTACTGTAATCGGCCTGAATTTGTGATAGGCCCCCATTGCTGACTCTGCTGGAGTGTACTGACCAATCACACACACTGACAATGTGATATGCTCTTCTGTTCTCAGCCGCAATCCCCTCCTTGCTATTTCCTACTCTTATCTCTTCACCCCTCAAGCGTGAAACGCATCTGGAGCGCATCCACCAGCGTTGACATTATGGTTCGCAATAACCCTACAGATCCCTTCCAACGAAGTGTGATCGTTGATCGCGCATCGCAATGTGGCATTCAAGCGGACCTTGCAGGTGTTATTCACGGATCCATGAGTCCGGGTAAAGAACCAGCTACTCTGCTCGTCTTCGAGTTCAAGTTTAGAGTTCGAAAGCGTGACCGGCGGATCAAATCAGCCAGCGTCACCATCAGCTTTCACGGAGGGAATGATGATCCTGCGGTTGTTAATTTTGCCCCGAGTGAGCTTTCCTCTGTAAGCTGATGCCGGGAGCTCCTATAACTCTACTGATCGTTATTCTTACATCTTATAGAGACAGAGCGTGACTGAGTTTGCAAGGGAAGTCAACGCAGAAATTGGCATCCCAGGCGCCGGTATCGTTGACTTTGGCGGCCCTGGCAGGACCACTCAGTGGCAATCGAACGACAGCGCCAAGCTTCAAGCTATCAAAAGTTTTAAGCCAAAGGCCGGATCCAGTGATATTGCCGGTCAAATTAATACCGTGACCTGGACCATGTTGGAAAACACGACTGTCAGGTCAGGACTTCCACCATATCTAAAAACAGCTATCCTCCTTCAACGCAGAACAGATGAAAAGTTCCTCGCAACCATCAGCATCGAAACTGATGTCTCTGGATTTTCATTCCGGGACTTTCAAGGCGACATTCTTGGAGATAGGGTGGACGACCCTGTCTTTTTCGATCCGCGTGCACCCCCTCAATGGTATGATGGACCTCTGGAGTTGAACAACCTTGGATCTATTGACCTATCGTCTCTATCCCGGTGGGTAGATTCTGCGGACATGGACCAAGAATGGAACAATGTCCAGGCAGATGATGCCATTGAAAGTGAGACAGTCATTGAACTTGTTTCTCCGAACGATGCCGTGGACAGTAAGAGTAAATCCTGGTCTATTGATCTGTGGGACACAAATATTACCATGGAATCACGAACAGACCTTCCCAGCATACTCAAACGAAAAGACCTAGAGAAATACTTCTCATGGATTTCAGAATCGTTGGTAGGAATCTAGGGCCGAGCCTGTGTCTGCCAGTCACTGACTCTGACAGACTAAACCACCCTTAATAACATCCAATGATGCAGATGGCAACCGAGAAGTAAAGCTGCCATTGAGAGGCACTGACCTCTTTAACTTGATGTTTGTTTTGCCCTTCGTATGATTCTTCATCGTCTAATCCGAATAGTGCGAGACAGTCAGACGAGACCAACCTGACCGCTTCGAAATTAAAGGATCTCCTTAGCGAACCTCCAATTGATGTATTGTCTGGATTTATACAACTCCCTGGCGATTTAGAAATCTCCCAAAGCCATGATCGCGGAAGCTGCCAGATATTCACTGACCCAGACGGCAGTAGAGTTCAAAAAGGTTAGTTGATTACTTTTGAAACCACTTGACCAACCTGTGCTGACCTCAGCCTCATAGAATACATCATACAAACACCTTTCTACCGTACCGGATTCTGGTCGCTAGTCCTCTACTCCTTGATTGACCTGGATGTGCCACGCCCTGCCAGTAAGCTTTCAGGGATCATCCAAGCAGACGCAGGCGTCGATTTTTCGAGCATCTTCAGTGAGGTTCGAAAACTGGCTGAAAAGCATGGGCGTCATCAGAGCTTGCTACCCATACAGCTATTCAAGGTGCATTTCGCTGCGACTCTCAAATCACTGCAATCTATACAAGACCGAGTTGAAAAGGTTGATGAAGAGCTTTTGCGACAGTTTGAACAGGAGGGCAATCTGGGCGAGGCCAGTAAGCTCTATCGTAGCCTTAGTATGGTATTGCACCAATGTAGTATGGAGCTTGCCGAACTTCGTCGACGGCGGAGTTTTGAGGACGATCTCAGGAAGCAGCTCCTACAGGACCTACAGAGCGGCAGTAAATTGACAGTCATGATGGACCTCTATTCCAAAATGTCCAAGAGCCTGGACTTGGATGTTGAAGCTCTCCCAGGAAAGATTGAGAGTCAAAGGAATGTGGTAAGTTGTACAAAGCCACGGTCGTCCACACTCAGCAGCTAACGTGAAGAATGACAGTTGTTCAACCTGATTACGCAGCACGACAGTTTCCTACAAGCAAAGCTAGCGAGAGAGGCTCTCCGAGACTCCAAGGCGATGAAGACGCTATCAGTTCTAACCATCCTGTTTTTGCCTGGCGCTTTTGTTGCCACGGTATTCTCCACCAACATGTTCACGTTCAAAAGTAACGGCCAGCAAATTTGGATTTACTTTGCTATAGTCACCCCTTTGACTGCAGTCATAATGGTGATTTGGGCGTTATGGCTGAAAAAGACGCCTCACCGGGCTGATGAGGAAACAGGCAGTCGATCCAACCAAAAGATGATGGGCAAGGACAGTTTGAAAACGAGCAAGAATGACTAGCCGTAGGGTAGACTCCATTGAATATGGTCAAATTGATGTGGCACTAGCTAGGGATCTTTACTTACATCTTTACATTCACTTCTGTAGATCCTCCCCGGTGGTTCTTCACAACCTTATCTTCGTGGTACAGTCACTAATTCCCTAATAGGCAAGGATCACAGCATATTTTCGAATATAATTAATTTAGACTGTCTCCAGCAGGAAGAAATTCGATAGCTCAAATAGTCAGCTGGGTGGCCGAGGTCTTCTCATCGGTATCCATGACAATATGATGTACCCACCTCAAACTCCCTGAACCGAAACTCAACTCTTAGTGTTGCCAATTGTGTTAATATGTATATGTTGCAGTAGATACAGATTGTACTTCTAGGACCGAAAACTGAATAATGGAAGACTGAATAGCATTACTGATGGGCTCCAATTTGCACAAATAAGTCAAGCGTCATTCAAGCTTATCAATCCTTATGGTATCTGGGCAGAGGCATGGCCTAACTGTCATCGTACCTGATGATGTTGTGGGACTGATGTGATAGAGGCCACGGACTTGCCTGCCAAGCGTATTATCAAAGTAATTGACGCTGCAGATGACAGCAATCACTTCTTTGAATTAAGTAGGTCTCAACAGAAACACTACTTAGCTACGACAGTAAAGTCTTCTGTTACCGTCTGGCAATTGGTGGCTGCGATAGTACGTGCCAACGCCCATGTCGCAATGCCAAAAGACGGCATGCCTTTAGAAGTAGAAAGCACCTAGAAAATATGTTCAGGATTACCGATAGTTCATGAAGGCGATGATAAATCCTCTAGCGTCTTTAAATTAGCTATGCCAGCCATTTATCCTGGTAAATTCAAGATTCCAGCTGTGGCACAGCGGAGAGCATCAGGCGCCAGCTGTAGGCAGCACGTCATAGACTATACTGTCCCCTGAAGCTGAATACGAGTAATTACAGGCCAGGTTACAAAGGATTGAGCCTATTTGTGCTGTGCTTGCACATGCATGGGCTAGAGCTGGATGAGGAGAAAGTAAGGGGTCAGGATCATGGTTTTGAGGATTCATTGAGACATGCAGATACGGCCAGATACAGCAGGAGTATCCAAGAATTTATGATGCTTGAGGCATCTGACCTGAGGTGCTCGTGTGTTCCTACATAGTGTGAAACAGATTGACTCGATTGGAGTTTGGTAGGATTCGGATGAATTGACATCCGTAGGATGGCAATGCATGGCAGGATCCGCAGGATCATAATAGAGCCTTACCGAATCACAAATGACGTACCAGTATTCAAAGTATGCTACATGACCTAATGGACCTATGTGAATTGGGGTTGAGATCTTCAAAAACTGCCAGGAAAGTGCGTTATACGCGTCGGTGATATCATTGCTGTCAACGTGTACCTGCTGGTTTTTACAATGAATCCTATAACACGTAATGACATCAGAAGGATATTTGCAGGAATGCTGTAATAATGCTGGATTATATGAGTACTATTGATGGACGATGACTATATATAACGCGGTGTAGTCGTCGTGTTGACAGAAGCATCAAACACCATCAGCAACTTCCACAAAGAATTCTACACAAACCTCACGCAACGTTAACTTTACACTCTAAATTTTTACCCATCACCAAACACCATCAAAATGCGATCAACCAACGTTATCATGGCCACTCTTGGCTGGGCATCAGTTGCTATGGCTGACGCGAAATATTCTTTCAGCTGTGGCTGTGACGGGCAATCGGATGCGCTTGCAGATGCTTGTCAGGATGCCATCAACCAGATAGATTTGAACATGAACGACTTGGGTGAGCTTCTTCAGCCTGTCGTACATCATGAGAATATGCTAATCTTTCATCAGACCCCATGAAGGCAATCGACACCAAGAAAGTTGGCGTTTGGACCAACGTGCACGTGTTCTATCGCGTCGGAAATTGTGAGATTGGTACTGCTTCTCAAACCACACCTCCAGCGTCTGGTGGCGACGGAGGTGCTATTGCTGGCACTCGCGTAAATGGGCAGGATTTCAAGGATCAGTTGCAGGTAAGGTGCTGATGATGGATGTTGCTGGTACCACCATGGCTGACACTACTTCTTAGGCGATGCTTGATGAATGCAGGGCCCCCAATGGAAATGTCAACTCTTGCTCTTCCGTTGGGGCTGGCAACATTGTCTTATTTGGCACTGGTGAGACTGTCATGGAAGTCCCCCAGCCTGGAGTCTTCGGCACCCCCCCTGATACTGGAAACTAAGTTCCATGTACTAGCGGCACGTGCTTTTGGAAATGAATCCTTTCTTTGAGTCCTCGAGCGAGCGATGTACAGGAAGGTTACTAGAGACCCTGGAACTTGTGGTGTGGTGGTATTTATCGTTGCAGCTCATGGTGTAGTGTTATCAGCTGATCGTTTCAATTTATTTATATTTTGCAATCGACTTTGTCCGTTATGAGCGACATTCAACATCATCTTGGTAGACACAATTGCTGTCTACTAACCCTGCGGCCTCTATACATGATCCATAAAAGAAGAGGGCTTTCTCAACCATGCTATTAGATAATACATGCAAGCATTCATGTCAAGGTAAACACTTGCAGGCTGACCCCACGAGCCTTCAGCGTCTCAGGCATCAGCCTCGGGTCATGATTGATAACCTCGCCAGTTTCAATATTCCTGAATTTATGGAAGAGGGCAGGATCATCAGGAAGCCTCTCGTACAGCGCTGGTTCCCAATTCGGTGGTAAGGACATCCGCGGATCTTCCATAGTCTCTTGCCCAGTCACAATGTTCGTGAATAGCTGGAAGGGTCTACCCAAGGCATCTCCTCTGATAATTACTTTCCAATTTTTCGGTAGTGGTCCGAGAAAGCAGACCCCGTCGGATAGACCGTAAACGTAGCACTCTCCCACTACTTGGAATGTCCCAGCAGTGGTTGGACGCAGAACGACAGGAGCGTAAGTTCCTAGTAGAAGGCTTATGGAGTCCCCTGCAGGAAACATTAACTAGTTCTGTCTAAGCAGATGCAGGATACAACTCACCAATCTGCGTACATGCCGGCGCAGTGCCAATCAGGCCATTCTCGGTTACGAACAAGCGACGACCTCGGACCTTCTGTATCGTATTTGCTGTCTCTCTCTCCAAGTAGAATGGGTCGTCCCGTGAGTCTGTATTTAGACTCAACATCTTATGTAAGGTCTGAACCCATTCCGCAGTACTCTTGTTGTGATTGTACGGATTTCGCTCTCCCGTACGTTCCATACAAAGTGTCAAGGCAAGGGCGGTCTCCATACTTTCACCGGTGCAGTAATCACCCACGGGTAGATCTTTGAACCAATCTTTGACAGCCAGTAGGGTATCCGCTTCTACCTTTGATGCCACGCAACTCACTGATTTGACTGTCGTGTGTTGTATGCCATGAACCTCGAGCATACCGTTCTCTCTATGCGTAAACCATGCCCGCGACATGCCTGAGGATAGCTGCTCGCTGAGCAATGGAGCCGCAAGCTCCGTCTTGGACCAGTCGGGTACCCAAGATGGGCCTCCAACCTGGCGGTCGGCTAGATTGCAATGCTTGAGCAGCTCTAGTCGTTGTGTGACATTGGCATGGACCAGAAAAGCCTCCTTGTACACATCCTCGACAGGCCGTAAGTAGTCGACTGTTATTCTGGAGCTGAAATAGGTGGCCGTGATACCCAAGAGACCGTAAATCTTATCACTGGGATTGACACAGCCCTTGCTGCGACTGATGTCCAATATGTTGGCCATGGAGTGACCACCCGTGCCGTACTTGAGAAATACAATGTGTCGGCACTGCTCCCGAAACCGTATTTGGAGTGACGTGTTTTTGTTATTGAGACACAGTATTGCAAGCCAAAAGTCGCTCCATTGTATTTTATCGCTGCCGCATTGCATGTGGCCCTTGCCAGCAAGATTGATTTCTTGCCAAATCCATAATCGATAGAACCATTCTCGTTGGACAAAATTCATCAAAGACTGCCAGGTCCGTTCGTCAAACTGCGCAGCGTGATCATTTCTCCACAGCCTGGGTTCCGAGGCACCGGGAGCTGCAATGACACGACCAGCCTTTGTCGCCTCGAGCTGCAGTGAAACATGTTGCAATGTGGCGAGAGCATGTTTACTATCATTCGATTCCTCACCAAGCCAGGCTACGACCTGATGGGCAAAGGTATAGATATTGGTCATCCTTTTGACCTGTTCGTTACGCTCGAGGATGTCATCCTGATTGATACATATAGCATCTATCCACAAGACGCGAGTGTCGCTAGGGTATCGTAGGTGGCGGAGTGCAGACGCGAGATTAGGGCGAATTCCCAATTTTGTCGGAGTTTGGAAGCCTTCGGCTTCAACCTCAGCGTATTCGGAGATCTGAGCGGCACCCCAAACATATGAAAGTGCTTCATATCGTGGTTGAAAATCTTGAGGATTCTCTGACGTTGAATTGTCGGCAGGGACCTCAATAGGGTGCGTCTCGCCAGTCGCCACATTGAACAATATGAGGTTGCCACGTTCAGTCTCTTCTACTGACCATGGCCGAGGCACCGAAGCCTTCATGATGTGGATGTTCGAATTATACTGCTTTGCCATAGATGCCACTGGTAGTATAAACGGCGAGTGGACAATGCGGATTCGAATAGAGTCTTTGAATTGCCCAGGTAGAAGATGGACAAAGCGGATCTCTTGGAGCGCTGTCTGGAGTGGCCTGTATATATATGAGTTCATCGTCTAAGCAAAGATAGCGCGCTATCTGCGGCCGCATTTAGAGTTGGAAAGGATAGGTTAATTAAGTTGACTTTGAGGGTCAGTTGGAAACCCAAGAATTTCAACAATACGTCTTAGATAAGTGAGTGAATTAACAGTATAGCGAGTGATATGTTATCTTCCCCACAACTTGAAAGAGCAAATGCACTTTTGTGGCTAGTTGACTGTGGCACCCTATCAAATCTCTAGAAGACGCGCTTGCATACTTTCAAGTATTACAGCCATTCATCATATCAAGGGCGAGCCGATATTAGACGTATAACATGATACTGAAATTGAAAATTGACTAGTTTTGCATCGCACCACTCTTTCAAAATCATAGTGTCGCAGTCCTCTTTCTTAGCATCCATGAACCCTCAACCCCCATCCGTTACTACCAGCAGCATCACGGTTTGATTGGCCAGCACTATATTACTGGCGGGTATCGTTACTATGTTGAGTAGAAAAGAGCGAAACGGGTCCCCGGACCTTGATTAGGTTGTCCTTGTATGCCGGGACTTCTAAAAGACGTTTCGACCTGACGGCGTGAATGACGGCCTGACGGAAGACAAATATGTCTATCTATGTGGGAATCTCAATAGAGATGTCTTTTTTCCACTCTGGGGTATGAATTAAGTATCTAAGCGGGAAGGAGGCGCCAACTACGTGGTCATCTTTGTACTGTTCAAAGATAATACCGCCCCGTCTAATTGAGGTTTCTGAATGTCATGTTGGAGTATTGGAATTTTGAAGAGCAGAATCAGCTAGAACCTCATCTCGGGTTCAAATTTCGTTTCTGCTCTAGCTCTTATTTCTTGTCATATTCCTGAAGTTCGATGCGTAATTCAAATATTCGTTGCCAGAGCAAAGGTCAAGCTGTGAATCGTTGAAGTTGTTGCATACATTATAGTGCGGGGTCAACACCATATCCGTGCCTCAGGTTGGGCAGATCTAGGCAATGGTTAGTAGAATTGTAGCACATGGAGCTCAACATGCACCTCTGTACCTTTGTAAGCATCGATTAAATGATGTAGTCAACCATGGATGGCGAGAGGGCAAGGCTAATCAATTGGCTCGAGTTCCAGGGTTCAGAGTCAAGTCACCCCTAAAGCAAGTATAGCAAGAACACTAAAAGATTCAAGATTTATCATGGCTCGAAATTCTTCTATTGTTCAAAATTTTGTTTATATTAAAGACTATTAACTTAAGGAAGTACTTGCTACCAATTATTCCTCCAATCTCTATCACGATGACCTTTTTAGAACACTTCCCTAACTTTCAAACACGAGGTACAGTGGGAACCTTTGCTCCACCAGTGCTAGGCGCCTTGCTTGGGACCATATTTCCCAGGCGCTCGAGGATATCCTCTTCATCACCTCCAAACTGAGCGCCAAGGTTGGTAGCGTCGTCGGTCAACTGCCCGTCGATGTTGTCTCCATCAGTCTGAACAAGATCGGCTTCCTGGTTAAGTCCAACAGCGTTGAGGTCTGCAGCAGCGCCGTTTGCAATCTTGTCGCCCTGTCTCTTGACCATCTTGGGTCCAGGAGGAGGTCCACCACTACCGCCACTGGAAGCAGGGCTGCCTCCGAGGAATTCAGCAAGATTGTCCTCTGCATTCTCAACGCCGTACCCGACGCCGTTGTCGGTGTCGGTGAAGACAGAGTCGAAGAAATTGCCCTCACCAGCGAGCTGGCGAGTCTTGAGAACAGGAGCGCTGAGGCCGGCAGTAGCGACAGAGAGAATGATGAGGAACTTGGTGATCTGAGTCATTTTGTTTGTGATAAAGTATTGGTTGCCGTTGTTGGTTATGTTTGACAGTTGGGTTTATATTGATAAGATCTGAGACAAGCGGGTTGTGGTTGCAGTTGATATGTGGTATGAAGATTTGAACTGGGTTGTGTGTGGGGCTGGTTTGTATTGTCTTATTGATATATGTGTGATGAGAAAATGTGATTGTTGTTGTATTGATGTTGGTACTGTAATAGCTGATGTCTGTGTTGGTGAAGTAAAAGGAATATCGTTCACAGGAGAAGTCCCTGTTCTTTATAGTCAGATAACTCACCAACCTCTTTTTGTTTGGAGATTATTAGATCATCATCGCCTTCACATGTCATGAATGACCGGCATAACCTGTCAATAACCGCTCTTCAACTCTATCAAGGACCCTAAAGCCACGTTCGTCACTTAGCAAACTTGTCTATCACTTCAGCTGGTAAAGGACCAAGGTTGTTGGAACCCCTAAATTTGAGCAATGACGTCGACACTCTTAGACACCATGCGGCTCTGCATCTGAGAATAGGACTAAATCTTTGACCTTGGACGATGGGAAGAGAAGCAGCATTGGCAAAGTGATCGAGGAAATTACGACCTATCACGGAGACGACATGCTAACAGGTGTTGGTATTTGCTGGACCCCTGTATTACATCAATCGCTTTGGTCCCTCAGTTGTCCAAAGTAATCACTAAGGGCTTTGATGTTTTGTCCAACCACATATTGGGAGACATGACGCAACAGCGCATAATTCAAGGGACCACTGATAGCTGTGACGGTTTCTTTCGAAGCTAGGGCCGCTTTCTGGAACTAAACAACCAAACTATTGATTTGAAAAAGGCTCTCGCACACCTTCAAGGTTGTTCGCCGATGATTCGTATGACGGTACCGCACATCAAAGAGCGAAGAGGGACCACAAATGGAAGCTTGCGCCTAAACTCCCAAGAGAGCCACCTACGACTACAAGCAGACCCCTGATAAACGTCCACTAACGAGCGTTGCCGTTCATCCCGAAACCTTCCCCCCTGACCAAGGGTCTAACCGTTGATCGTAAGTGGCTTCGGCCGAAAGGGTTAGTGAAAGCTTGTTAATCCGATCTGCCCGATGGTGGAGCGGGATCAAGAGTCGTTGAAGTTCGCAATTGGGCGCCACGGTTAAGGATACGCTAATGTGCCGATATGCCGTGGCTCCGACTATTTGGTTGACTGGACAAACTCAATTTCTCTACAACAACCATTTCAAGAAGTCGGACGTAATCACTTAGCTGAATTGTTAGACTAAGAAATGCATTGTCGATCAGAATGTCATCGTGCGTTGTGATTGTGTGAAGATACTTCGAAGAGTTGATTTGGTGGATGGAGTACTGTGCTACTACAGTAAGGCTGATGACCCTTGGGATCCTGCAACCCTTGTAAAGTAACTTCCTTGCATCTAATAGACGAAAGTAGTGTGTGCTGATAGGCGTTTGTTGGGAATAGGGCGAAGCATATGTCATAATTTAATCAGCATTTCGAAGTCTTCCCCTAAACTCACCGACCGAAAAGATGATTTGTGGAGTTAGCTTCGCCAGCTGATTTTAACTCATAGCAAGCCAAAGAAGGAGAACACAGTTTTCCATATCAGACGCGGCCATGACAACCCCTTTCTCTACTAGCAGCCATCTCCCGGTCAGCTAAAAACAGCCCTGTCGTCACTACGTCAGTGATCCAACCTAATTTTGGGACCCTGAGAACAAGACGTCGCCATGCTGGAAGTGGCAGCATAATAAATAAATCACCTCGGGACCGAATGAATGTCGATCATGTCAAAGTCCGACAATTATTACGTAGCGGTTCGGAGCTATGCTTCAAGACCATTACTACGTAAGATTACATAATCTTAATGAATACACCCACGGGAATATGGAAAGCTTATCATTACCGCACTATAGTTAGTCCCTATCACACGAAGATCATGCCTACTCTCTTACTCTCTGTTGCAGCAAGTGCCTAATGGAAAGTGTGACCCCTCATGGGCAAAACCTACAAAGCAGCCCCCTAACTTGCGAGTCCTGGTCCGTGAGGACTGATAGTCCCCAGCAGCAATTCCGCCTTTCTGTTAGCCCAGTTTTACCGGTAACCTTCAAGGCTTTGGCCCACGTTAACTGGAGCCCGTTCTTGAATGAATGCCTCAGGTGTTTACACAATTTATCAGCTTGCCGAGACTGGACATGTCGTGACGGAAAATAGTTGTCTGAGAAGTTTATAGCTAGGTTTTGTCTAGGAACCCTTTCCCCTCATATAGCTTAGCTTTTATTTGTGTTCAACCTTCTTGCACCTGCACATCGCCTCCATCATCTCAACCGTATACTGACATCCACTATAACCCACCCAGAATGCTTCAAACCCCTGTGCTTCAATATCCTTGAGGCATTGTAAGAGATTTTTCTTCATTTCCTCGCCATATTCGCCGTGCAGACAATCGACTTCATCCTCCCCACGCCACGCGCTATCCCCTCTGCTATATGCGCGTATCCCGATTCTCCTCAGTCCGACCACATGGCCACTTTTATCTGACCATTCTCTTGCCAACCTCACAAAAGAAACAATAGACTCAGCGCCACGCTTGGACATGCAATGGTAGCAAGAGGGGCCACCTTGGGAATCATTCTTATGTAAATCAAGAATCAATGTGCTCAGGGAGGGCGTCAGCCAGTTCTGACATGCTTCTTGATCCGGGCGCTCATAGGCCACGGTCAAGGCCATAATTTGTAGGTTGGGGAAAGCAGAGACTTGAAAAGTGTTTTGGTCGTAGTCATAGCCTAGCCAGCCAAGATCGAGGACTCTGAGATGATCTTTCTGCGGGGCCAAAGCTTTGACTATAAGACTGTGGTTCCAGCGATACGAGGGGTCAGGCTCGGTATAGGCCCAGCTATATCCGTCGTAGGTCATGTCATTCAGGGTAAATTCGTAAAGCGTCTTGGGCCATTCGAGAAACCGTCTCACAGATTCTGGTCGTGCATGTAAGCCATGAAATTGAAGTTTGGTGAAGTTTGCGGTTCTCATTTGGTCCTACCGAACCTCCAAGTCAGATCTAACCATGTACCCTGGCGGGAATGTTACACTTACCTTGATTGGTCCTATCAAAAAAGGTTCAATATTGTTCGCATCATCTACACTCTCCAGCGATAGTTTGTTTATGCAGGGCAACGTACAGGCTAATTTAACGATAGCACTTTGGAGTGGCTGATAGCGTATCGCTAGGTTAGTTATGTAGTTTTGCAATAAGGGGCGTCGTAGGATCTCATCGCGAAAGAGCTTTTCTTGTGGTGGACAGCTGAGCCAATGGGGCGCAACATCCAGTGACACATTTTCGTACATAAAAGGTAGCACAAGGGAATGAAATCGCTTGCAGACCCAGATAAGCGTATATGCGGCTGCATACCGAACCCAGCCCCTCCTTGGCCCAAAGATATCTGGATTGTCCAAGTCATCAGAGTATACATACCAATATGCTTCGTGTCCTAGCGAAAACTCTAAGGGTCTTCTTACGACGTTCCGTAGAATCGGCTGTAAGACTTCGTCTGGGAGACGTAGAAGAAGGGACATGGAGTTTAGTTTAGAAGCATTGAGAATCAAGCTATCATTATGGCAAAACTTTGGCCAGCATAGCGGAAAGCTTAGAAGAGGATAGTTTGGTATAGGTTCTTTTGGGTTGTAGTAGGCAAGCTTTCCTGAGGATGAAACGTGGAGTCGCGTCTGATTTGACATTGTATCTTCAAGAACGATGATGTAGAATTGATTACGTAGATTCTGGCTTGTTGTACTTAGCAGTTGTGCTATATCAATGTCAGTGTGTAGAAGACGGTTGAAAGAGATTTGAATTAGGCACCCGATTTAGTAGCGGTGAGCTGTTTCTTTGAACCTGAAATCTGAGGCAAACAATCCTGTACACTCTCAGCCACTTGAAATACAAGGCAAGTTGCCAATTTTCCAGGCTCTTTAACGTTGCTGAGGTAAGCGGAAAGCCGGAGCCGACCTTAGACGAGACTGAACATGTCGTGAAAGAAGATAGGAAGGCGTGGCGACCCGATGTAGGCGAGAACGTTGAAGTATATTTCCAAGCTTCGTCCTAAGAATTGGCAACTTTATAAGGTTACGTAATCACATCATCAATATCTGCATTGCAAAACTACGTTTAGGTCATACCTAACGATATCTAGCCAACACCCAAACTCTGGCATGAAAGCGACCAGCTGTCAATATCTTCGTGACTTGGCACTATGTCAAGAGGACGTGGACACTATGATGGTGGCATTTGCTTTGAACTCCCCAGTCACTTTCTCAATAGCTTTGAAATAAAGTGGCACTATAATTGTGAATTTCGACAAAGACTGCAGTAGGCATGTCTGCATCCCACCGGATATCGCTATCAAGAGGCATCACCTGTACTTGAAGCCACTTAAAACTAGTAACTGATATGAATCTCAAGGTTGTGTTTTCTATGCATTACCAAGTGACTGCATTTGCTAGAGCATTGACGAACCCCAAAGAAGGGCAGCAGGTCTCGGAATGCATGCAAACACTGTGGTAAACCAGAGAGGCCGTGTGTTCAAACGTGATGTAGTGAAAGTAACTTATGATAGGCAATTAAATGAGCCCAGCTATTTGGCCACTGAGAAAAGCAACATAGATGTTGTTCCAGAAATATGTAACAAAGAAGAAAATTCAAAAAGGTGATTTTTTGGGACGCGCTAGTTCCTAAGAACTGTTCAATAATGAAACATCATCAATCGCAATCTTCAGTCCACTGCCCGCACTGGTGGAACAAACGACGTTTAACGCTATGTTTGCATTAATGATGTTCAAGGAATTGAAAGAAGTCTCAAACTTGGTCCAAGTCTTGAGGGGCAAGGGTGTTGGGAGCTGCTGGAAGCTAGGCCACGTGGCGGACTTCCCGTCGATACTCCTTTGTTCAACAACGATATAGCAATCACTGATGCCTTGCGGCTGCTGGATATCATCGACATACCACCAATATGACAGCTTGTAAATCTTGCTGCGTTCCAAGTTGACTGGTTGGTAAACCTTCCCGTTCTGTGAAGTGCTTGTGATAGACCAGTAACTACGTCGATAGTGTCAGTAGATATCATGAAGAGGAACTTCTCTCACATACGCTGAGTGGGAGCCACTGCGGCCAAGAACATCGCTAATATGGACAGACATGGGAGAGACAGAGTCTGAGAGAACCCATGGAGAGGCGTCGTAATCTTGGTCATCGTTCGGCTCATCAAAGGTTGGGTTCAGGAAGAGTTGAGAAGGTCCGGGTTCCTCAGCGGTAGTGGTGGTAGCCTCAGCAGTGGTTGTCGGAATCTCGATAGAGGACGAGAGTTCAGCAATCGTAGTAGTAGTCGCAGTGTTTATGTCGGTAGTAATGGACGACGACAGATCGGTTGTTGAAGGCTCCGCAACGGATGTGGCACCCGTGGCTGTGTCGACTTCAGTGGAAGCTGAGACGGTTGCTTGAACGGAAGAGGTTCCATCGAGAGCTGTTGTTGTGGGGGACTTTGGCTTGCACGGGCCTGCGTACCCACTGCCGCAAAGCATGAGCACAACAAAAGTCAAAGAAACACGCATCGCCTTGATTGTGATATGGACAAACAAATCGTGCTATGAAGAAACTGTGATCGAAAGGTCAAGTTTTTAAAATTTCCTCGTGGACATTGCTTTGGTTTTATCATCATTCGAATAGTCTTTAATTTACACAACAACAACTAATAGTCCTTAATAGTACAGAGGTGGCGTCAAATGGCGTCTCACGATAAGCAATCAGTGTGTCTAGAAGAGCCGATATTGGATGAGCTGAAAAATGTCGTACCAGGGTCGCTGTTGCCAAGACATACCCTGACTCGAATAGTGCAAAAGGGGTTATGGTCAATCACCAGAGTATCAGATCGTACACGCAAAATGCAAAATGCCCGGATGTTTCCCAGCAGGCGACAAAGCCAGACAGTGCTTTACCATTTCCATAAACAAATGCTCTCGACAAGTTTCCTCTGTAACGGCGCCAGATTGTCACCATTGCATTTTTATTTCCCCTGGTCCCAAAGAAAATTTCTATCTCGTCTTGTTTCTAAAAGCCCGGCCGTGCAAGTATTAATGAGGCACAGTTTCACTTACCAATAATAAAATGTACCTGGTGTAGGTTTCTGTGCGACCGCTGAGCTGACGCTGTTACTAAGCATTAAGAAATCCAAAATAAAGTCAGCCACGTTGATCTTACAAATTACCCCGCCGTCGAATAGGCTGATGTTGAGGAATCAGCTTTCATGTTGTACTCATGGCAAAGTCCTTTCATTCTTGAACCACTTCCTTTAATATAGCCAATGACCCTCTTCAGATTGTAATTGCTATGGCTGAGGTTGCAGGTGCTGTGCTTGGTGCTATTCCACTGCTTATAAACGCATTGGAAAGGTCCGCCAAGATCTTTGGTGGTAGACGCACCTCACAAAGCAAAGAGTTCCGAACGATGCAGAGGGCCACCGAACAAGAACTGATTCATTTCCGAAATGTGTTGGAGATTCTCCTGGACGAGATACTTGAGCCTGAGCAGGTCATTGCCATGCTTGAGGGCCCTTATGACAAAATGTGGAACGACCCAACATTCCAAGCCGGCGTCAAAGCTGTGTTGGGTGCACACGCAGATGATTTCAACGCATTGTGCCTTGCTCTTCACCAGAAGTTGATGAGAGTCTCGCTCGAGCTTGGTCAGGTAAGCTTGGTTAGATTATCTACGCCGTATTCTAACTTTTGTAGTTCGACGGAAATCACAGTGGACGAAGCAAACGCCTCAAATTTAGCATTCAAAAATACATCAAACAGGATCTACAAGATTCAAGACGAATCATGGAAAGGCTAGAGAGACTCATTCATCAGTCCATATGGCAATCTATGGAAAGTATGCTCAAGGACCCTGATGTGAATCCAGCCCTCAAGAAAGTTGAAAGTACCAGAGAGCATGCGAAACTGTTGTGTCAAGTCTTATCCATAGGTCATGCGACTGACCTAACTATGGCGATCTACCCTATGGCCTCCGGAGCTGGAAAATCCATTTCTATGTTCACACTTATATTCAGGCACAGAAACTTCGAGCCTGTATCTCCATTCGGCTGGCGTAAAGCCATAGTCCAAATTTCGCCTGCCATAAAGCTCCCCTCTCGAGAGTCTGGTCTTCCACATAAGAGCGAAAAGCATAAAAGGTAAAATCATTGATGCTTCTTTGTTTACATACCATGCCTATCTGCAATAGCTCTTAATATGATGTCTCTAACGAACCTCTCTAGTAAGGCAAATGGTAACGGTGTTCGATCTGTGCATTTCAAGGACAATCCGACGAATTCAACTCGTGATGCAGACAGAAGTCCTGAAGCTGTTTGGGTGGATAGCCCCGAGGGATTCAGTCGCTATTTCTTTGACCCTGAATACAACAACAATCAACAAACTACAGTATGTCTCAGATATCCCATGTTCGATGGCCTCATCAGCGTCGACTTTTGCAGTTGTGAGGATCTGCACAGAGTGAGCCTCAGAGACTTGCTCAAAATTGATCCAGGAATTCCACGGTCGGCTAGGCTCGCTCTTGTCGTCGGACTCGCCCGAGCCTTCTTGTTGTTCTGTGGGACCGGGCTCATGAACGGGAACTTGAGATCAGAATACATCTGGTTTACTAGAGACTCCAACGAAATCCTCCTAGGCAATTTACTGCTACCCGTGAGGAATTCAGACTTTCAGCGCACAGAAAAGCACCAACACAGGGCACCTGATAACCTCACTGATCCTGTAAAGGCTTTCGGCCGCGTTTTGGTGATGCTGGGAATCATCCTAGTCGAGGTTTTACTTTCACGACAAATCTCTTCATTGGATGAAGGGGCTGATGTCGTATCGCCCGAAACAATTAAGAATGCTCTTGACGGAGCTAAAGAGATTGCCTTA
Organism: Fusarium heterosporum; assembly: GCA_013396295.1. NCBI lineage: Eukaryota > Fungi > Ascomycota > Sordariomycetes > Hypocreales > Nectriaceae > Fusarium > Fusarium heterosporum. The sequence continues at coordinate 58,618 of JAAGWQ010000192.1, read as the reverse complement.
GAATGGGGACATTCTTGCTCTAATGCGATTAGTCATTGTCTGAATAACCATGAACTTACTACTCGCGAGAAGCAGGATCTCTTCCAGGAACGTGTGCTAAAGCCTTTGGAAGAAACGCTCCGGGCTTTCTCTGCGACCAGATCAGCGGCGAACGCTCATGTCGTTTTGGTTCAAGATTGGGACCGCGCCATTTCCGCTCCCAAAGACCAAGCTTTCCCTCTGGAACTCACAGACATGTCTATTCAAGCGTCACCTCTAACGGATCCCACTACTCTCAGGGTTTTCAGAGAATATGTTGCATCCATGTGCGCAAGCTGCGAAACTATTCCTTGGCTAAGTGAGACGGTGTACAAAGAAGGTACAACTCAGGCTAAGTATAATCCTTGAAATGACGCTTACTGACAGGAATGAAAGCTCGAAACTTTGAGGAAATACTGTGGCAACTAGAACAGGGTTCCCAGTCGGTTACGTCAGACATGTTTACCATAAAGAGAATAGAGAGTCTAATCCGGCAGTGTGTGCGCCAAATCAGCGATATACCGCGAATCGTCGAGCTTGATATACATAGTAGTCTGAGCCGCCAAGCGGTAGAGGAGTTACAAATCCAGCTACGCGTGAACACGCTAGACTTGTCGAGTCTCCTCTCTGGACTTCAACAGTTAGTTTCTGCTCTTTGAGAGGAAGGGCTTTTGACTAATGAGTATGATAGCCCAAATTCACCGGTTATGTCCTCGAGGGGGTCAGCTTCTGATGCTGATTCAATCTTTGATGGAGGTTCTTTCACATTAAGCTCGCGGACTTCAGTCTTGGGAAGTGATGATACAGATCTCCAATACATGAACTCGAGAGGACTCGCGGGCGAGATACTTCGGAATTTACTGAGTTGCTTTGATCCAAGACCGTTTCTTAGGGAAGGAGTAGCGGTCAAATATCCAGATTTCTCGTCGGAGTTGCGCCAAATACTCGAGAACTACTGCGCAGAAATCCAGAGTACGCACCAACGTGATTCATCATTTCCACAGATATCTCAAAGCCCGTTTTATCAAAAAGCATATTCCATGCTCCTCAGAGAAATTGATTTTCTTCTCGACGAATTGATGTCTATCTTTCAGGGAGACACAAATCTTGCACCAGCCCAGCTACCTCTCGAGAGCAAAGCAACGACGCAGGACGAAGAAGTGGAAATGGTCCCAGCCTTTGTTGTCATGGACTTCCTAATGGGTGGGAAAGCCTTTGGGCGATTGAGATTGCGCCTGCGTAGGCTTTTGAAGCAAGACATGACGCATATTGTTAGTGACGAGATACTAGGAAACCTGCCACTGACAACTCTGGGGTTATATAGCGCGATATTCCACGTCCGTTGGGATGCTTTTGACTACATCAAAGATGAGCTCGATGGGTCTAAAGATATCAGTCCAGTTCTGGTTCTGACTGGAGGAAGTTCAAATGCTTATGCTTCACGCTGCGCCGACTACCTCAAATGGCTGTGGGGAGATTCGAAGTACAAGATATGTAGCCACCTCCAGCAATACCTTGAACAAGAAACCTATGGTAAGTTTCTGTTGATTCATGACTACCTGCTGCTTACTATTGACTAGAACATCCAGACGCAACTCTCGTGATCAATCAGCATACGGAAGGCCAAAGCGGTATCACAGTGACAGTTATTGGTGCAAAGGAAACAATCGTTTCGGTTGCTCAGCAGTTTGCATGGCTCACCGCCGCTTTCCGCCCATGCCCCAATGGAGTAGCCTTGTCAGAGGTTGATTTTATTGCTACCAAGGGGATGCAATTCTTCATCGAGCCCGGAGCTCTGACGACGCTTTCAAACGCTAACTTTGACCAAGATACTTGTTGGCATCGACTGGTCCGAAATACCGCCATTGCCCACGGATTTCCTATCCCGCCCAGGTCTGGTCAGGTTGGACTTGAAGTACCCTTCAATGCGATGCTCAAACTTAGCCAGACGTCGTCTTTGGTCATTGCCAGTCAGCGTCTTGCATTTTACGGATTTGCGACTTTTCTGATCCCAATGGGTCAATGCTCTGATAAAACCGATGAGGATGGTCAATCCAGGAAAATGATCCAATGGCACTTTGAGACGAGCGACCAGCCTTACCAATACTTTGATTGCGCGGACTATCTTGCTGAGACGAAATGTATGTGGACTAAGGGTGTAGACCAGCGTACCTTGACGAAATCTCGGCACTTTGTTGGATTCTGCAGAGTCGCCGAAATTCGTCTGGCTACATTGAACTCGGCGTTTACGAACATCCACGAGTCACCCTTGCCTGAAGCCTCTACAACTATAGGAGCAAGGATCGAGAACGTGACGCTAGGAACCGGTGGCCTAGGCTTTGCCACAGCTGAGTTTGAAAGCAAGATCAAATACCCTTACACCATCGCCAACCCAGTCACCCCGGACGACTACCTTGGTACCTTGGATACAACAAAGAAAATGTCGATGATTCTGTGGGATTGTGGGGATCAATGCGGGTGGCTAGTGCCAGCGCAAGCACTTCTACTTCATATGGCCCATGTTTGGGTTCAGTCAAATGGGATAGCTGCTACTTTTAGATTTGCCGATATGGGTGCTGACTATCTTGAGGAGATCGATGTCATTCTCAGAAACGATCGAAAGAAAATCCTCCGAGCTGAAGGTCGGGATGACGATACTGATTTCGAGCTGAGACATTTGATCATGAGAATTTGGAACGACATCAGAGGCTGTATGATAGCACAACAGAGCGCCATACGGGACGACAAGGGCGTCATAGGCTATCGATCCGGGATGCTATCGGGATGGGAGCTTATTGACTTCATCACGCGACCTCCCCTCGAGTTTTCCATGAAACAAGACAAACGTGGCCCTTCAGACGATACTTGGAAGGCTCTAGCAGCAGAGAAGAACATACCAGTTTTATTCTGTCAAGGTGCGGGAGACATCATTAAAACAACAGCCTTGGGTTCCCTATGCACAAGTTGCAAATTACCTCTTAAGCAAGAATGTCACTTGGTCGCTAGCTTAACGTGCTTGGGGCACATGGCGCAAAAGTACGGAGGATTCCGGACATGGACGAAGTTGACGATGGAGTGGGGATGGCAACCTACCGATGAAGCGGCCCTGTTTCAAGAGCACTGTCAAGTAGGCCTGGGAAGTCATTGCCATGAGAGATTACAGAAGCTGGTCAATGTTCAAGACGGGCAGGAGGGAAAAGACTTGCGCCTCCCAATAACCGGAGCCGTTGTCTTCGGCAGATCGGGTTCAAAGGCATCTAAGTCGACTGTTGCTGCCCAGTCACATTCTGGCACAAAGCCTGGCTCTAATTTGACGAAAAAGGGAAAGTTCAAAAGGTTGCTGGCTAAGCTCGGAAAGAAATAAAAATCACGCGAAAGGAAAAGGAAAGATGGGGCCAATTCAAAGTTATTCGTGAAGAGAATGCACCTCAAGTCTGACGGCACCGTTCATTTGATGTGCCTCGTTTCACGATTCCTTCTTGTTAAGCTCTATAAGATGTGGGAACTGGATGTGTGTCCACCTCCGCTACATTAGCTTAGGGCCCTCGCCACTGCTTTGATAAGACTTCAGCCTGGGACCAGTATGCGCTGGAGGTCTTATTCAAACTATTTACCACTGAATCGAAGGGAAGCCAGCCCCTCTTCCACTATAAACGCGCCTTCTACTCTCTATGAAGTTGTCAATCTATTGTAACAGCTCCCGACCATAAGCATCAGTTGTTATATCGCGACGAGCAACGCCAGCAGCCTCCATGAGCTTCTTGGTGAACGCGATACGCTCGGTGCCTCTCATGGTTGTAGTTCGTCGCTTCCATCCAATTTCTGTGGGCAAGCGCTCGTTCTCTGTAGTAGTCCTTGTTAGCTTGGCCTGGGGAATGACGCCAAGGTGGTGGAGGGGTAGCATACTAAACCAATACTCGATAAACTTCTTCTCTACCGTGCCGGTAGTGCCGTCGGCCATGATCTCGAAAAAGGAAGCCATTTCCCCCCAACTAAAGCCATCAGCCAGTTTGGAAAGCGAGTGCTCGGGGTTGGTCTTCTTTGAGGTCGCTAGGCGGCCCATTCGCGCCTTGGCGACCTGGTCGACTGTAATCAGATCCGTGGTGAAGTATTTGAGGGTCTCGTTCCAGACGGTCTCATTGAAAGGGTTAGGGTCCGCAAAGTACGCGTCGGAGCGACTATACGACACGAGTTAGAACTTGTAGGATCACCATGATATTAAGGCATACCTGATGGAAATGTCATGCTCGAGGATGTTGTGGCGACCGAGATCAGCCAAATCGAAGCTACGAGCAAGCGGGTACTTAGGGCTGGTCCGGATAGCTTGTGTGTAGAGAATAACCGCATCCATTCTTTCAATGTTGTATCCGTTCAGCATGCCCTCAGCTAGGATTTCAAGGTTGATGTTCTTGCCGTCGCGAGGGAGATAGCCATGGTTGGCCAAGGTGTTGAGACCGGGGCAGGGACCGCGGGCTTCAACAAATCGTCAGTATAGGAAATAGGGCTGGTACTGGTGATAGGGACTCACAAGCGTCTGCACCGGGGGCGATCCATTCTTGGGGAACGAACTGGCGGCTGGACAAATACTGCGGAATAGCGATGGCCCGGGTGACTACGCCAGCAGCGGCAACAAAGGCAGAGAACTTCATGTTCAACGGAAACAATGTATTGATAGAAATCAGAGAATAAGATTGATGCCGAGCCTGTCGATGCTGAAGTTTTGGGATAAAAAGAGAAGAGTCTATCAATGTTTTATATCCTCGTGGCTAGATATTCCTGACGTCAAACATACCCACCTACACCAAGTAACCTCGTCTCATCTACATAAACAACTCAACTTGATCCAAACACAAAAAGAAACAACATGCAGGATTAGAAACGTCAAAGCACGGTCTATGCCGAGGCTGTATCGCATATATATTTTGAGGATTGGTTATGACAGGTATACTATTGGTTGCTGCATTGGAACCAAGTTGCGATTGGCTTCGTCCTAGCACAGTCCTCTCCTTCAAGTCTGGTGATTAATTCGCGAATATTTCCTGATAAAGTAAGATTGCGGACGTGCCCGTGCTCATCCCTGAGCTGTGCTCCGCTCCTTGCTGAGCGGCCTGTTTCAGCTTGAGGATCATGACGGGAGCAGAACAGCGGTTATGAAACGCCAAGACAAAAAAAGAGTCCTATTTTCATAGTATAGCCGAGGCTGTGGTCACCGAAACTTGGTAACTTTATGTTTGGCTTGTATTAGAGCTGAGTTTTGAAAACAAGACACTCAATGCAAATAACTCTGTGGTTTTTTGACTTGCTAGCTGACAACAATATGCCATTGATGACCGATAATGACCGATGTGGGCTCATTAGATGTATCAACTACCACTGGCAAAGAAACGTCCAGATCGAAGTCTCGGGACTAGCCGTGCCGCTGCCATATGCTATGACAAATGTGTCAAGCATCTAATTGTAAGAGCATCTATTTTCAGGCTTTTCCTGGCAAAGGCTTGTATGAACAACGAACGAATGACGCTACCCCAAACTATGTTCGTTCTTTGTACTATTGGCTGCATCCAAAAGTTTGGGAAGGCTATTCCTGTATTAATGACCTATCCGCCAGTCTCAAGACCTTTAAGACAATCTTCTAATATAAGAAATAGGAACAAGCTCCAGGCTTCAATGATCAATATCAAATAACACGATTTCTAACACAATAAAACTCCTATACCTCAGGAACTTACACAATAACTTAAATTTCCTTATCCTTCATCATTAAACGATCAAGCTTAGGGAGGTGCTAGTGGTGAACCACAGCAAAAGAACCCACCCGGAAAGACGGTCACTGGTATCAGTGTCATCCCCGACTTTGCTGTTTCTTTAGCACTTTCATCTTTATGTCTCGAGCTCGAAACCTGGTGGGGACTGTTTTATGCCTCAGCAACATTCTTACTGCGTGACAAAAAGCCTATCTGTCAAATACTTGTCCAAACACAAACTCCTCAGTAAAGAAAAAGATAAAGAGAGCCAAAATGACGAGGTAATTACAGCAAGTTGGTACCGCAAACAATACTATCCTGCTTCCACGCGTAGACCCAATAGACATTGCCAGAACTGCTCCAATGATAACTCCTGGTAGAACCATATCTCGTACCAAGGCATGGTACCAGAAGAACGGAACACAAAAGCCAGCTGCAAGAAAGTAGGTGATAATTCTCTGTCGGACACTGGTTGCAATGATAAATGTGACGATCAGGCTGAAGGTCGCATACAGGATCGAGAATATAATTGCATCGCGTGGTATAAAAGGTTTGAAAGACGCAAAACCCTCAAAGCGGTAAAGATGATCGACACTTATGAGAGGGGCGAAAGATAGAATCACGGCGATCCATTGTTTCTTATTCCAGGTCCATCTCCATATACTGAGGTGCCTTTCTGCGAAGGGTGGTGATGAAATATTACCGCCTTGCAAAACCTTTTCAATTTCATGGTCGAGTTGATCGTCTTTTAGACTGGAAGAATCAATGCCGAAATGCTTGAGCTGGAGCTTGATGGTGTCTGTAAACTCGAGGAATCCCTTCCAGCCTCCTGAAGCGGCTGCGTGGTGATTGAGCTTGAGGGTACGGTGTGTCTCAGTCCACAATATCGCAAGGCCAAAGCTCCATAGCTGTAACAAGATCATTGTAGCAAAGAGTTGAAGAAATGAAAATCCCCATTGATATTTTTGCATTGAATCCTAGAGGTTTTGTTAGGAATTTGGTACTTTGCTATACAATATGTTCACTTACCATCTGCTTGAAAGGTTGACAAACTCCGTGCTCGTTGACTTCCGCTGAGTCGTAGACTACATCATCAACGATGTATCTCATTCGTGAGAGATCCCCATAGGAGTTCTCTTCCCTGACTCCTGTACTTATTCCTGACCCCTCCTGATGGCCGGTCCAATTCCAGTAGAACGGATCACTTGGAAGATAGAAGGCCGAGATATTGAGTGGCGGCCAATCTATTTTTTGGCCTTGAAATTCTGTTTGGGGTTGGTCATCTGACGTTTGATTGCCACCGAAGGCATTAAATCCGTACCATTGTATATCTGTTTGTTGATTCAGATATTGATCTTTGTGCTATCAAATGTAAGAATCGGAAGGAAAGCTTACACTTTGATACATCTCGTTGTAGCTTACACCCTTCTTCCATGCTCTTGTCACTCCAGTGATGGCAGTAACTATCAGGATGATATATGTCTGATCTGACATCCCAACTTATGTCTGGTTTTGATTAGTAAATCTGATTTCGTCTTCACCCTCGGATGGAACCTTACTGTTCTTCCAGGGCACAGCGTGGTTGTTTCTAAACCCATCGATCCTCTCACCATCATGGATCAAATAAGCCAGTGGATAAATATCCGAAAGCCCTATGAGTCTGTTTTCGGTGGTAGTTATATATGGTTCGTTGTACGGCGTATATCCAGTCATCGAGCCAGCCACTGTCGGAAAGGCGAGGATGAAGAGAGCCGCAAAAATGATGAAGCACATAGCAGCCTTTGACTCGAGGCCTCGTTTCCAAAAATTTGATATCAAACACAAAGTTGAGTATGCGGAAGCATCTTTCTGAAAGCGTAGAAGCCAAACTGTGCTAAACGTCGCCGGTTTTGTCGCGATGGATACTTGAAGATATTCGGCGAATACCCGCCAGGATACCCAAGTCATGATGACCTGGAATCCTCGACCAACTACCTAAAATGACTTCTGGTTAGCTGATTGAATTCCACCCTCGCATAGAGGCACTCGATGCAACCGTTTCAGACTTTATGGAAAGCACATACGAGGTCCCAAACCACATCAATCATTTTAGCAGTGGCAAAGCTGAATCTACCCCAACTAAGAGTGAGTTCGAAGAAACTGCTTGCCTTCCAGTAATTAAAGCCAGAAAACCATTCGCCATCGCCAAAGTGAAACTCTCCATTCGGCTGACAAGAAATTCTTTGGGCAAGATAGGCATTGGGTGACAAAGCAAGATAAATGATTAGCGACAACAAAGTTAGATTCCAGACGACTATGAGAATATGGCAGCCAACACGACGCCACTCAATCGGTTTAGATTCCGAAGTAGGGCGTCGACGAAATGGCTGACAAGCGAGTAGATCGTTCCAGGCATTTTGGAATGCATCTTTGGACGACTGAAACATAGAAAGGAGGGAGTATCCGTAGTCATTGCCACATGATGCATTGTCTGGCGTGGGCGCGTAAGTTAGCGACTCTAATCCTACTTCAGAAGCTGGGGCAAGCAGTCGCCTCTCCGTAGTAGACATAACAATTCTTGTTAGGCTCTTTGAATAATGAAGTTATGTTTAATTGTGTCTCAAAGTTGAGTGATAAAGCCAGATTAGACGAGTCTTGGGATAAAAACTAGCGTCGGAAGGAGAACACGTCCAGCGTGAGAAATTAGGAGTTGGCTTGCGGGATTATGCTGGAGGCTGAGGTGCGGGGAAGGATACGACATAACGAAAGAAGGTCAGCAAGTTATCGTACTTGTCCCATTTATGAGGGTCGTATTTTCATACTTGCATTACAGGCGGCCCTCTTCGTACCACAAATTTAACAAAATTCTTTGTTTGAACCTCTGATTTGGGAGTCTTCCGCGGCTAATGCATACAGTGTATGTTGAATATTTGGTCTAACCGATGCAAACTCTTTGGACAGTGTAGCTAATCCATGCTGAGAATTCTTTCTACTACTTACATAAAGTTATAATGATGATTTCCTGCTTTGACCCATTTCCAATCTCGATCAGAAAATCTTCTGTCAAGGTTGCTAAGCCAATACGGCAAAAATAACGATCCGCCCCTCGAGACTTTCCTAGCACCATCGTAAAGTGCATCGGTCTGTCTCCCTCATAGGAAGTGGCAGGGAGGCTGGCGCCGAGGTACAAACACAAGACTTGGTCCTGAACGGCGAAAGTAATTGGACTTCCTTAGCTCTGGATGCATTCCCATTGTCTGATACCAACGAACGCACTGTCGGGGTAGAAATACCGCTCATACGATGGGTCAGACATCTTGGAGATCCTATACGCGCTGGTCTGCCATGGCTCGTCGCAAGTCAACAGAGCTTCAGAAAGCTGGCCATGTAGACGGATGTAGCCCGAAGAGATTTCTACCAAATGAATAGAGACCAGGAACCTGACATTCTGCTTCGATAATGTCAAAGCTTGATATAAACGTTTGTATACTGGTCTCAAATAGACCATCCACTCTCTTTAGTACTGAAGTCCACGACCACTCGGGGGCCACACAGTCACCGGGTAGAGCCATGATGTTAAATCCCGCATCGTCCTCTATCCAGCACAGACTTAGGACAAGATCATCTTCCCACATGCCAGCATGATGGCGCGACTGCGTGGATCTCCAGACGTAGGAAGCAAAGCCACTCAAAGCCGGCAGTCTGTCAAGGAAGAGGACGAGTTCTCGAAGAAAATACTACCTTGCTAGATCCCGCCACTCATCCTACATGTAATGCGATGTTGCATACATTAGCTGACTAGAGACAGTGCTCTAGCTGGAGCTAAACATGTCGCTCGGGGGCTACTCAATCTGAGCGACTATTGTAAATTTGGAGTATCCTTTCCCGGTCACCTATCATTCATGGCGAAGTCCGACTTCGTCTGGTTGCACTTGATGGAAGTCCTAGGAGTATTTACGTCAGTCCTTGACATGCCCAAAGTTTTAGAAAAGACTAATCTTTCCGAAGTGATCAAGTCTGGTATATATATCCGTGGCACAACATGTCGACGGCATTCCCAGATAAGCTCTGAAGGAGTGAAATACGCTGTTGCATTCTGTCAAGTTGAGTCGACGCAAATTTAAACAGCCGACAGTATCTACAATTCCAGACAAGATTCGCGAAGTTGATACTTTTAAGTGGTGTAGTAAAGAAGGGACCACAAGGATTCGACTGAGAACAGAAAGGCTGAGGTTTACCTGGCTATAGACTTCCACAAATAGTACATTCCGGCAGGGCGCTGCTCGAACTTATGGAATCGGTGTAGGCTTTGTGGTCAAACCGTTCATTGTCAGTTATTGTGAAACTGTATGATCGGGGAACATCAGGCAAAGTTGACACGTGAATGAAAATAGCTCATTTCAGATGTTTTATATTACACGCTGACTAAGGGCTGACTGCCTCCGAGTGGGGTGCACTAGAAATCAACATATGAGTATGTTATACAGCATACATTGAAACAGCACTACAGATACGGTCGGGGAACGAGAGAATGTTGAAATATGACGTTGAACATCGAAAGAAAGGCGTGAACACACGCTGACCAAGTTCATGCATGAAACGATGCGTAATACTGCTGACAAGAGTTGAAGAATTGCACTAACCCCCGGAGCATTCCTAAGGTCCGGCTGCCTGTCATATTACAAAGAACCAGAACTAAGTTGCTAGCATTATTTACCGACGATAAAAGGTATATAAGGGCCGGCCAGTCACTGACATAGAGAATTCAATAGCAAAACAACACCTTTGTTTATTATATTCAATCCAACTGCCAACTTTTGCACTCAACATGTCTGCTCGTACCCCAGTCGCTCTGATCCTTGGCGCTGGCTCCAATGTAGGAGACCACGTCGGCCGGGCCTTTGCTGCAAAAGGCTACAAAATTGCACTCGTAGCTCGAAGTGCAAACGAGGAAAATAGCGCCTCAGACAAACTGTTCATCCGCGGTGACTTTTCCAACCCAGAGTCAATTGCCGACATTTTTACAAAGGTCAAGTCTCAGCTTGGTGTTCCTCATGTGGTTGTCTACAATGGTTAGCATCACGTCCTCACCATGAGAAACAAGCTGACACCATCTCAGCCGCCGCATCCAATTTCCCAGGGGCAAAGACTCCTCTCAACGTATCGGTGAACGATTTCGTTCGAAACCTCGCCATCAACACCACCAGCGCCTTTATAGCCGCACAGCAAGCTGTAGTTGGGTTTGAAGAACTCCCGAGTTCAGCAGCCCGAACATTCATATACACGGGCAACTGCACTAACGAGGTACCTATGGCAGCTCTTTCAGACGCCAGTGCTGGAAAGGCGGCTTCTGCTTCCTTCATCCAAGCTGCAGCAGGAGCATACGCTGATAAGGGCTTCAAGTATGTCACGTCTGATATGCGATTGAGCATGATTTGTTAATATTCTGCAATAGGTTCTATTATGCCGACGAACGAAAGGCTGATGGATCACCTGCGTTTAGTGCGATCGATGGGCCTGCGCATGGCGAATTTTACACCCAGCTAGCTGGAGGAGCCTCACAGGGACCGTGGCAGCAGACTTTTGTCAAAGGTCAAGGCTACACCAAGTTCTAGACTGAATTGCTGTTTAAAGGTTTACAGCATTGCAATCGATTGAAATGATGTGGGATCAGTAAGAAGCTGTTCTTTCACTTTTGACAAAATTATTTGTTCTTGCATCTCTCTGATAATGACATTCCTTCGTCTTGCTTGAACTACAGCAATTGACACAAAGTGACATTGGGTGATCAGAGACATTTGACACCAACCAGGTTTAGACTAATTACGCCGGAGTAAGCTGATCAGATAAGATAAAGACACGATTTGTAATCGTCAAGCCCAGCGTCATCAACATAAGCTTACATTGATCGATCTACCTCTTCCCCACACTTTGCATCTCACGACTCCTTCTGATCCCAAAGCCATCCTTTCGCATTTGTTGCGCAAATTATACCGATAGCTGACCAATGACTGACCAGCATTCTGGGAGGTCCGGGGAGGTCATCGTGAAGGCAAGTCATGATGAGGTCTTCTTTGACTCAATTTGTGATAAGGCCTGCGGCTGACAAGTTTGTATCATGTATAGTCATGCGACAAGTGCCGCATTAAGAAAATCCGATGTGAGCCGACCCAAAATGGCTGCATACAATGTACAAAGTATAAGACAATATGCCACTTCACACCCATAGCGACTAAGCGTAAACCTCGACGGCCAGCAGGGTGAGTGGAGATGCTCCCTGTCCAAGCGATGCTAACAGACCTATAGGCATAAACAGATATCAGAGTTGGAGGAAAGACTGAAAGTCATGGAAGGTCTGTTGCAGCAAGCTCTCCAATCCAAAGAGTCGACCGGAAGTGAGCAGTCATTAAACGACATCGTCAGCTACCAGGAAATTCTGATCGACATGGAATCATCCAGTGGCTCAAGTAAACAACAAACTCTGACCTCTCATATGACGGCCAATAGTGACCCAGCATTCTATGACTCTGTGGACTATAGCAAGTTCAGCACTCTGCCTTCCACGCCTTGGGCTGAGCGAGTAGGAGAGATGCCACATGTGGAAATTCCGACCTTATCCTTGATGCGCCCAACAAACATATCAACAACTGACATGTTACTCCGGCCACTTTCGTTACCTACATTTCACCAGCTTCCGTCCAAGGGACTTGCTCTCGAGCTGATTACAGACGGTCTCAAGACCTTTAATGCTTACTTCCCGCTCTTTGACGAAACAGATCTTATGCAAAAGTTTCACACGCAATATCTGAACTCAAGCCCGACAGATCCCTGTTGGTGGAGTTGTATCAACATCTTTCTCGCTATAGCGCATCGCTTCCGCTCGATGCGCACGTACGATAGAGCGTACGAAACGAAGCAGGCTTGTGGATACACACATAATGCCTTGGCAGTTGTTGCTGAATTGAATGTCATGCACAGTAATTTGGCGGCGGTTCAGTCACTCATAGGCATGGCGGTTGTACTCCAAGGTACAGCTAACCCGCACCCCGCGTCGGTCCTTACAGCTGCTGCCATCCGCCTTGCCCAAACTCTAGGGCTGCATAGAGAAATCCCATATGGCTGTCTTCCGAAAGGGCAGATTGAGCAAGGACGTCGTGTGTTTTGGCTCGCATATCTGCTCGATAAGGATATCAGTCTACGAATGAAACAGCCATTTGCCCAAGACGACGAAGACATGGATGCCGTGCTACCTTCAGACAGCACTCTCCAACTGACCTCCCAAGATCTACCAAGTACTAGTAGCCATTTCAACTCACGAATTGGACTTGCCGTCATACAGGGGCAGGTGTACAAGAAGCTCTACTCGATTCAAGCAGGTCGACAGCCCGAGGCCCATCGACAAGAGGTGGCACAGGAACTCAACTCGATTTTGAGTTATTGGCAGAGCAGTGTTGACATCGACTTCGAGAAAACATTGATGGTCCCGCTACAGCCACCTTTGTCAACAGAAACAACGCATTCCCTGATTTTGCTCTTCACATACGTCAACTGTCTTGTTATGGTCAACGTGCATATTCCCGAGACAGACGACTTTTTTCTTGACGACCTATCACAGGCCAACAACTTGTTTGAGCGAGAATATGTCACTGAGTCTCGGAAAGCCGCTCAATTGGTCCAACTCATACCCCATGGGGATTATGCCATTGTTTGGTATGTAATTGCCTTGTAGCATATGTCATAGATACTAAGTTTGTCAGGCTCTTGCTCCAGTCGTTTTCGAATATTGTTGAGACTCTACTGAGAAATGTTGTGAGATATCCTACATCACCCCGGGCTATACCAGATCTCGAGCTGGTAAAGCCATTTATTGGATTATTTGAGATTCTCGAGAATGAAAAGGCGTGCCACCGTTCTGTGGAAGTAAGGAGAATTCGCGCGTTGTGCGATGACTTATGGAATACAGCATCCGAGGCTATCAGATCACTAAGCATAGGTTTCGGGGAGCTTCCCAACCAAATCACTAGGGGATTTATCTGATGTCATAGAAGTAGCAACCAAAATAATAACAACATCTGAGTATTTGGAAGCAAATATTACTGTACGTAAATTCTATAGATTATGCATCCTGTCAAGACTCACTAATGGCGTACACCAGCTTTACACCAGACACAGTCCCTTTTCGTAGCTTATCAACTCCATCCAAAACACCCTCCAGCCCTCCTTGCTGAAGATTAACTGGGTGGCTCCTGAACTCGCCCTGTGATAACAGCTCTTCCACGATCTTGATAAACTTGATCGCAAACGCATGGTCCACCTCGTTGGCAGGAATCTCATTCCCTCCAAATTCCATGGGTTCGCCAAGTGCAGTAAAGACCACGTTGGATTTATTAACAACGTCGTCCCGTGAAAGCTCCGAAATAGGCGCTAGTGATGCGAAGATGCCTTCCTGGGCACCCATGGCATCGCAACAAATCTTTGCTGTGTCTTTGGTTCCGATTGTATCGAGAGAATAAGATAGCTCGTTATGCGTGACAGTTCGAATGTCTGAGACGCATGTGGGCGACTTGTAGTCGAAAATATGGTCGGCACCTAGTTCGTGGAGCCAGTCTTCATGAGCAGGTGAACATGTAGTGATGACTTGGAAACCGGATCTAGAACAGTTAGAGGTGTTAAAAGTAATTGATAGTTGACTTACAACTTTGCAAACTGAATCGCGAGCGAGCCCGTTGCCGAGCTCCCGCCATAGATAAGGACAGACTTGTCGGTGGCCTCAGACTTGGGAAGCGGCAAGCCAAGAGATTGATATAGACTTTGCCCAGCAGTAAGGACACCTGCGCCTAGTGTCGCAGCGGTTTCAAAAGAGACAGTGTCTGGAATTTTAATTTGAACATCGCCTTTTGCGGTGAGGTACTCTGCAAAAGCACCATCCTCATGGTTCAACGCATTGCCTAAGCAATTAGTTAAGTTCAATGTACGGGGATCGGGTAGAACTCACACCCATGAACAAAGCCAGCGACTCTGTCGCCTGGTTGAAATCGATCCTGAACCAGAGAACCAGCTTTTACCACGACGCCACTATAGTCAAAGCCAGCATTTTGTCCTGGGCTGGCTGCGTAGTCGATCATCTTCCAATCAGCTGGGTTGATAGCAACGGCTCTAGTCTTGACGAGTATATAATCTTCGCGCAGGTGGGGAATTGGGGCATCTTCGATTGCCGCTTGTCCAAGGCCTTTGATGCGAATAGCTTTCATTGTTGAAACTGATGTTGCGATTTCAAGATGATATGACCTCGCAATAGATATACAGGTAGGAAGGAAACACGGTGGATAGTTTCAATGTCTTTTGCAAGCTATAACAAATATATGTATGCTGTGGCATCTAAGTGCTTCCTATGTAAGCTGAACGTGTTGCTGACAATAACGTCGCTTATTATTAATGCTTGTCGACCTTCGGATGATAGCTAAGGTCCGCTCCGCCTGCCGACATCGTTAGCGCGTGCTCCGTGAATGCGGAACGGCCAAGTCGAAACATCCGTGATAAAGAACTCGCGTTAATAATTCAGTAGTCCTACGACTTCACTAACAATATGGATAGTACCTGGTTTTTAGATTGGCTTGATAATTCTTTCGTTCCGGCATGTCTTTGGGGATCTAGACTATATAATGACTCGCAAGTCCACGCTTCGTCTTGAGCAATTCAATTAAACTACTTCCAACAATCCTCACCACTAACAGTTCACTCAACTTTTTATGCAACAAAATGTCTTCTCAACCCCTCTTTCCAATCTCAAAGCTGAACGAGTGCCGCGTTCTTGTCATCGGCGGATCTTCCGGCATCGGTTTTGGTGTCGCAGAAGCTGCGATTGCGAACGGCGCACTTGTCACACTATCCTCATCTTCCGAGAAAAAGCTCCAGGCCGCTGTGAAGAAATTGGAAGATAAATATTCAGTCTCTGGCGGTCGCATCCAAGGCTTTGTCTGTGACTTGAGCTCGCCAGTGACTGCCGAAGCTGAAGTCAAGAGACTCTTTGAGCAGGTCATTGAAGGCGGAAAACTTGATCACATTGTTTACACGGCCGGCGATGCCATGTTGATCGGCAACCTTAAGGGTTTCAGTCTAGCTCAGATCCATCAGGCTGGCATGGTGCGCTTCTTCGGTCCCATGCTCGTTGCTCAACACCTGAAAGTCGCTCTCAAGGAGGGACCAGCATCGTCATTCACGCTGACCACTGGCCTGGCCCCGAAACGCCCGCCAAAGGACTTCACGGTCATCTCCGCTTATCTTGCTGGTCTCGATGGAGTGGTCACTGGCCTTGCGCGAGACCTGGCACCAATTCGGGTGAACCAGGTCAGCCTGGGCGCCATTGATACTGAATTGTGGGATCATATTCGACGAGCGGGAGGATTCGAGCAGTTCAGAGCTGATTTTGAAGACCGGACTCTTACTCAGTCGATGGGCAATGTGCAGGACGTGGCGGAAAGTTACTTGTATTTGATGAAGGACAAGAATGCCACGGGAAGTACAGTTCGCACTGATGGGGGTTTGCTTCTTATCTGAGTACGTCTTTCGGGTCTAGTATAATGTCGCATCGATAGGTCAATTGCGAGCCAGACAGATTTGGTTCGTAGTGTGCAATCTGGGCAGTATTCATGCAATTCGTTTAGTTTCTTCAAGTAAATTTACTAAATTGTATTTTGAAGTACCACGTGGTCTAACAACAATCGCCCTTCTGAGAACATGATTTGAACTATTCGGGATAAACTGGCTTGTAGACTCACATTCCATCACTACGCAGCGTGAACATACTCTTGGAACTTGGTGAAGTCGAGAACACCAGTGGCAGCGGTCAGGTATGCTGCGCTGAGGATGCTCTAGCAACATCAGCTAATTGACGACTTGCGCAACACAAACCCCGCATCTCGTGATGACAACTCCAGTAAGGAATGTGCAAAATGTCTCATCAAGACCCGTCCAGTGAACAAAATATTCAGCGGCGTCGCTGTCAGACAATAAACATGCCAGCTGTCCAATCATTTTGAGACGGGACATATCAATAGTGGATATGTTCAGCCGTGGCACCATCGGTCAGCAACCACAAAAGCCTAATTGAGAATGATTGTCCCATTTTGAGGTTGATCGACGATGCAAAGCTCAGCTTTATGTCGGTTCTTCCTGTGGTGACATAGCAACGATATGAATGGCCGTCCAGTAGTAACACTATCTTGGTCGTATCTGGGGGCCTTAAAGCCTGCATGACGCCCCCCAAAATAGTCTTTCTGATGCCAAGCCTTATTCACTCCTATAACTTCCTCATCATGAAATTCCACTCTCTTGCTATCTCTATCCTTTTTGGGACCTGTTTGGCAGTGACACCTGAAGCAGTCTACAGTGGGGGTTTCGATCACGACAAGAATGACAGCATCAAGCTGCGGATTGCCAATGGGGGAGCAGGGCAGAGTGGTCTGATTAAGGGTATATGCCATGTCCCTGGCCACTGTGGAACTATCGCTCACAAATTATAGAACTTGCCAACGCTTACATTAAAACAAGAGTCATTGGCGGAGCGAAACCTTTCCAGGTGGCTTGGATAAAAAGCGACACCTATTACAGTATTCAATACCTCAAGACAGGTGATGCAGACATTGGCATCACCTACAGCAACGCCTCGGAGCAAATTGCTATCAAGCAGGGCATAGCAAAATCACCCAGTTACTATGCTTTTCGCGATCATTTCCTTCTAGTCGGGCCAAAGATTAACCCAGCCAAAATCTCAGAATCTGATGACATCTATACCATTTTCGCTACTCTTCACGAGGCTGCTGAGGGCAACATAACAACTACTCCAGCTGTTCGGTTTCTGAGCCGGTACGACAAGTCGGCTACTAACATTAAAGAGACACTTTTGTGGGCTGGTATCGGACAGGTGCGAAAAGAAGAACATCTTGATCAGTTGTGTAGAATTCTAATCATGATAGGTTCCCTGGGCAACCGCATACTCGACCTGGTATCACCAGTATATTGCCTTTCCCATTCAAGCTCTGACTGCTGCAATTATCCTTCAAGAATACACTATCACCGACCGAGGGACTATCCTCTCTCTGGATGCAGATCTGCGTAACCAGACCAAGATTTACAAGGCTGGTACCGATGAAGCCGATGATCCTCTTCTAAATCCTGCCCATGCATTAATTGGCGAAAATGCACCTAATGGAGAGGAAGCCGAGAAGTTTGTCAAGTGGCTTGTCAGTGACGAGGGACAGGATGTAATTCACAGTTTTAAGAAGGACGGTCAGATTCTATACTCAAAGGCTCCGCGGGAGTCTAAGAAATCGGAGCGGCTGTCAATGTCAGAAGGTCTTTAGAGCATCAGGGTTGGAGTAGTTTAGCTGACGCTAATAAAATTTTACTGTTCTTTGTAAAACGCTAGTCTGTTCCTGACCGTGACTGTGTTTCCACGTCATCGATTCAAGATATTCCGTTGATACTCCAAAAATACCATTTTTGAAACGGAGAGCTACCACTCCGCGACCATGGATCATCGGGTAACGCGAGTGCCTACCGGGATCATCCTTTCCTGGGATCATGGAGTGCTTCCAACTTAAAAAGTAATCCCTCGAATAAGATGATCAAAATTTTCATGTAGCCCTTGTTCCCCGCGTTTGTTGTGGGGAAAGCTGAAATTACCTTTCTGGGGTTGTGTAACCGAGGCAAGTCAAAATAATCATCCCATCCTCGTTGGCTGATCTCGACAATTCAAACCAAGCACAGACATTTATTCTCGATTTGAAAGCGTTTTTGATTGACCATCAGAAACTACCGCACATTGCCAACTACATACGATGAAGGGGCCCGCTACCAACGGGCTTGAACCGCCTGGGGCCGCTAAAGGCCTCCTCCTGCATTATGTCTCCCCCGCATCTTCATGGTCAGAGGCTCTCCCAATTGGAAACGGTCGATTGGGGGCGATGATTCATGGACGAACCACGACCGAGTTGCTGCAGCTCAACGAAGATTCTGTCTGGTACGGCGGTCCGCAAGATAGAACACCCAGGAATGCAATCGGCCACCTGGACACACTTCGTCAACTGATTCGTGATGAGAAGCACAAAGAGGCAGAGTCCCTCGTACGAGAGGCCTTTTTCGCCACGCCGTCGAGCATGAGGCATTATGAACCACTGGGCGAGTGCACAATCGAGTATGGACACGAAGAGGGTGATGTCAGCGACTACACACGTTGCCTTGATTTGAGCACTTCCCAGGCCACGACAAAGTACACTTGTAAAGGTGTTTCTTATCGCCGCGATGCAATTGCCAGTTTTCCAAATAATGTCTTAGCTCTCAGATTCCAGGCATCAGAAAGAACGCGCTTTGTTATAAGACTCAATCGTCGTAGCGAAAATCCAGAGGAGACCAACGAGTATTTGGACAGCATAAGCGCACAAGACAACCGCATCATTCTCAGTGCCACACCTGGAGGGAAGAACAGCAACACTTTATCACTTGTTCTTGGTGTCTCTTGCACTCCAGATAATGGAACTGTCGAAGCCATTGGGAACTGCCTGATCGTCAATGCAAGCGAATGTGTCATCGCAAGTGGAGCGCATACAACCTTCCGTTCAAAGAGTCCCGGCGCATCTGCTCTGCACGACGTCAACTCCGCTCTTCATGAACCCTGGGTCAAGCTAGTGAATCGCCATCGACATGACTACACCAGTCTCTTCGGTCGCATGTCTCTGCGTCTCTGGCCAGACGCAAATCATCTGCCGACTGATCAACGGATAAAGAACCACCGAGATCCAGGTTTAATAGCTTTGTACCACAACTACAGCCGATACCTCCTCATATCGTCGAGTCGCAAATCAGTCAAACCTCTCCCTGCAAATCTACAGGGCATATGGAATCCTTCGTTTGCGCCTCCTTGGGGATCCAAATTCACCATCAACATCAACCTCCAGATGAATTACTGGCCAGCTGCAACATGTAACTTAATTGACTGCGCTGTGCCACTTGTCGACCTTCTTGAAAGAATGGCTGAGAACGGCAAGAAGACAGCGCAAATGATGTACAACTGCAGGGGATGGTGTGCTCATCACAACACCGATATCTGGGCCAATACTGACCCACAAGATCGTTGGATGCCTGCTACCATCTGGCCACTCGGCGGTGCTTGGTTATGTATGGACGTCGTCAAAATGCTGATCTATCAGTATGACTATTTACTACACACTCGTATCGCTCCCGTACTGGAAGGATGCGTTCAGTTTCTCCTCGACTTTCTTATCCCGTCAGCCTGTGGTAAATACCTAGTCACCAACCCATCTATGTCCCCCGAGAACTCATTCAAGTCAAAGTCTGGAGAAACGGGTGTTTTCTGCGAAGGATCTGTCATCGATATGACCATCACACGTATAACACTGGAAAGCTTCCTTTGGAGCATCAGTATGCTCAACAAGGACCACCCACTGCGGAAGGATGTTATTGCCACTCTTGATAAGCTCCAACCATTTGTCGTTAACGAGGATGGTTTCATACAGGAATGGGGCTTGAAGAACCACAAAGAAGCAGAACCTGGGCATCGGCATGTATCACATCTCTTTGGGCTATACCCGGATGACTTTATCAGCTTGGACTCGTCGCCAGTGTTGGTCAAGGCTGCCAAAAAGGGTCTTGCGAGAAGGACCGAACAAGGAGCTGGCCACACTGGTTGGAGTAGAGCTTGGCTTCTGAACCTCTGTGCGCGCCTTGGCGATTCTTCAAGCTGCGAGGAGCATTTGGAGACTTTGCTAAACGATTCCACCCTTCCGAACCTACTGGCTGGTCGTCCTCAGTTCCAGATTGATGGCAATCTTGGCGGATGTGCTGGAATCACAGAGTGCTTGGTACAGTCAAGCTTGCGGTCCGAATCAACTCTAAAGCAAATCGTTATCATTCAGTTATTGCCAAGTCTACCTTCATCATGGGAAGATGGCAAATTCACAAATATCAGAGCCATGGGAGGTTGGTTGGTGTCGCTAGAATGGAAGCAAGGCCAGATCATACAGCCGCTACTTATTGAGGCGACTGTGGCGCAAGCTCCAGATGCACTGGTAGTGTTCCCCAACGGTGAAAGAGTTGCTGCATTCAACACTCAGAAAGGGCAGCAAAAGGTCTGGTATCAATAATTATCTTGGAGTAATCTTAAATTGATCTGGAGTTATCGAACCGCATGGCTATTAATCGTGTGGTATCTTAATAGATTGACAGGTAATTATATCGGGTTACACGACTTTCCGGATGGCCAGCTAATTTTAATTCAAGATAAGCCCGAGGTATATATTTTGACACAGAACACTATCATGTTCCAACCAATTCAGAGAGACCCCGAAAGGTGGTCATTCCTCTGGATTATAAACATCCTTTGATCCACGTGGCTTTGCTATCCCTGGCTAGACACAACATTCTTGCGTTTGTTTGTGTAAACCTCAGCTCTTGCCTTTCCACCACATTCATCTCCCAATTCACCACTGCATTCTACATTACATTCCTCCATACTGACGTTTTTGGCTCCTGGAGCCATTTCCCTACCACAGGTACAGAGGTGACCCTCCCAGAGAGCAAAGAAATCAGCTCTCTTCTCTAAAGTACAAAGACTTGCACATGCATCCACAGACATCTCATCCTCGGAATCTATTGTGTCGCCACCAGTCGTACCCCGGATCGCTCGCGTGGTTCCATCGTGAACGTAGCATCCGAGACTTTCATATTCAACTCGCAACATTTCCTGACTACTAAAGACTTCGATAGCGTCTTTACCACCGCAAATATTGGTAGTGTTACCGTTGCAGTGCATGTTACACTTGGAATCGTCTATCATCAGGCTGTCCATACGTAGGCGATTGTCGCAGAAACATGAGTCGCCATTTTGAATTCCCCATACAGTCCAGCCCAGTTGGAAACAGTAAGATTGACAGGCTATGATAGACATTGGCTTGACATGATCTATGCCGTCGAGAGTCAAAACGCTGCGATTGGTAGTGTCTGCCTCGCGAGCAAAGCACCCAAAACGCGAGTGGGGGGGAATAGGCTTAGATTCTACTGCGAAAGCCTCTTTTGTTGGGCCAACACAGTAGGTTCGCCCTGGAATGAGATCCGCAGTACAGTCATCTTGCGATACCGAAGGGTTGGATTGAGTAAAAAGAGGCAGACTAATGTGATGCTGAACCAAAACTCGGGCACAATCGTCTCCTTTTTGCACTGTGTACCATCGCCCACACTTCTCAGTCGTCTTCTCAGCAAGAGTAGCGCCTGTGGGTGGGGAGGTAGCCTTGTCAGCATACTCCGGGTATGCCGGATCTGAATTGGTGTTGTTGACATTGTGCTCAAACTTGCCACCAGGTGGCGTGATGCAAATTACTCTGCCGAGTGTCTTTGTAGCGGAACGGAGATTTCCGCACAATTCATGAACCCAGGGGTTCAGAGGGCGAATATCTCCCTGATCGAGTCCTGTTGCGGCGGCCACAGACATACACGTATCGTCCTTCTCGAGCTCGTAGGTCTTACACTGAAGGGGTAGGCAGATCGAGATGCCCGTTACCATGTCGTTACAATCGAGAATATCAGGGTTACCAATGAAAATGGCTGCAGAAGAGACGCTATACTTGAGGGCCAATGAATCACACGTGTCGCCGACCTTGGAGGTGTATCTGACATCGGACAGACAGAAGGCGGGTTCAGATGGTTCTGGTGGGAAAGGCGAATCTTGGGCAGTGGTGGGCTGATTTGATAGAGAGCATCGCTTGGCCACTTGCTTCAAAGCATCCTCATAGAAAGTGTCTCTGCCGTAGTATGAATAGGGACTGGCCTGCATCATTTTGAGCCGGCCGACGTAGCAGTCAGAACAGAGCTCGCTGTTTGGCATCTTGTCAATGCTCTCGGAAAGCGTGAATTTGTTAATGATGTCTATGAGGAATTAGAAAGGCTGGAGGCAAGTCGGGATAGTGGGATAGTTACCGTTGCAGTACTTCCCTGTCTTCTTGTCCGTTTGGCAAGTCTCGTTGATACCCTGTGATATAAAAGAGCCCATCACACCAGCACTTGCACCATTTGGCCATGTCGAAGTACCGCAGTAGGTATCGACGGCTGACCGCCAATCCGAAATAGCTTGACTGCAGCCCTGGTCACAGACGGCCTTGATATCAACCTCTCTAGGGAGGATCCCGTGGTATGAAGGTCCTGTCCATGTGGCAGTATGGTTATCACATCGTACAAGGCCAATGAGCGCGTTCTGGCAAGCCTCAGGGAAGTCTTCAATATCAATTGTGTTCTTGGAATGGATCCTGTAGCCTTCGAAGCTACGCTGACCGGTGACATTCTGTGAACCTCCAAGCCAAGCCAAGATTGAGGACGCAAATCCGTTCCGGTTTGGCTTACCAAGTGTAGGGACCCCATTCAAAGGACTCACCATCTCGACACTGCCGAGAGTGACAAGGTTCTGAACCCACACATCATAACTCTGTTCGGCGTAGAAGATCTTATCCTGGCAGTCGTGTCGGCCTGAATCGAGACACGTCTGGTCGTAGCGGTTGAAGAACGAGTAAAGACCAGCACTGAGAACGTGAACTGCCGAAGAATCAATGATCCGGAGGGCCCAAGCCATAGCGCAGGTTTTAGAGGTGTTGGTGCAATTGTGGAATTCGGGGTGGTTAGGGAACGCGCCCGGTGTAAATGGCGCTGGAGATCCCGGGAAGGACTGGAAGTAGGGTGTCTCGGTCTGAATTAAGCCCATGACGATGTTCCGAGCACCTGATAGCTGGTATTGATATCTAACGGCTACCTCGCAAGCTGGAAGGAATATAGCCCGCTTATAGCCAGTAGGAGACCGAGAACGACCTACCCTATACTACAGAATCCCTTTCCTGAGTATCTTTCACCCACAACGGTATTTTTACCTTAGGTTTTAACGGAACTATATATAAACAAATACCCCCTAACCTCTTAATTACGAGCTCGAGTGGGAGTATTAAGACTCGGATAAAGGATAGTCTGATCCCGTGATTAATTATATATATAGTTCCATCTTCCATAACAACACATCTTAGACCTTTAACCAATCAACAATTTATCATTTTAACACTATTTGCGTTGGCGTATAGACCCATATTTACGTTGGTTCGCAGGGTGGGGTTGTTTGCCAATGATATAAAACGTGACACCAATCCCGCTCATCCCTCTCATCTCTCACATTCACCCAAAATTCCTCCCCCACAACGAGGCTGGCCCACTTGTTTATCACCACAATGAACCCAGCGGACCCGAATTTAGAGCTCTATAGAAGTGTATTACATCTCTCCTGGAAGGAGCGCCGCCAACGCATGCAGCATCTTCCCCGATCGGAACGCGAGAGAGTCAGGACCACTGTAGAAAGGGAAGATCATGCCCAGAGGCTACAAGAAAATATTGCAGGCCGTGATCTTATCCAAATGGCCCTACTTGATCCTTCTAAGATTATAGAGCGTTTACCGCTGAAGTATGCTCTACTTGGCCGAACCACCTACCAATATGACGAGGACAAAATGGTAACTCGCATCACCAACGACGTCGCAAGAAGTAGCCAAACCCTGGTAGATATGATGGCAAACTTTGATCGAGGTGCTCGGCCTCTTCCTTTAGAAGCCTGGAAGCTAGTCTACTGCGATGTGTATTATGTCGACGGCGGCGATGCTACACTGCAGGAGGTTTACGAAGCACGCTTGCGTGAAGATGAGCTCCAAACCCCTGCCGCCCGAGCAAGAGAGCTTGTGCGGTATAACGCACTTAAAAGAGCTCGGAGAAATTCTAAGTGGATGATTCCTGCTATCGAACGTCTATCACTAGAAGAAAAAACACAGCCGGATCCGAAAGACAAGGAAGCTTATCAACGACTCTTGGAACAGTCTCATGACAGAGAGCTCAAGGAAAAGCTGATGAAACAGACTTTTTACAAGCAAGCCCTGGAAAGGGTCTGGAAACAGGTTTCCCCCGAGCCTCCAGTTTGGGTACGGCATATTCTTCATGCTCAACAACAATGGGGTTTTGTCTATTACTTGTCCAGAGAGGCCGATCAGAGGTATGGCCGGAACTGGCAGTTAACTTGGGATCAGATTGACAATCATTGTTCGCCTACGAGGGTAACCTATGCGAGTATCCATTCTCAAGGCACAGCCAACTGGATCAAGATGCAAGAGCTAGAGACGGAGAATTGGCCTATATTTAATCAAAATGACAATATCGCTGAAGATGAAGATCTCCGAAAGTAAGTCAATATATAGCCATACTGAGACCCATAAGCATACTAATCATTACGTAGGCACTTCAAACAATACATTGAGGAGGGTCGCTCTCAAACCAGAGAGAATGAGAGGAATAAGGGGACGAGTAGCGAGGATAATGACGGTATCTTGTCTCCTGGACTTCTACGGAATACCTTCATTGTCATCCCTGCTGAATTGGTTTCCGGCAATCTTGGCCGCCGGGAGAGTGAGATTCTTGATCCTTACTGGGTCTGGGCATACGATGCAGACTGGGACGGTTCAGCAGAAGAAACAATCTCTAGCGGGGAGAAGTACCAAGGCCGCGTTAAGGTGGCCATCTGGTCGGTCAATTCATGGTTCTACGCTGCTCGCTGGGAGGGAGTGAATCTCCGGGATATGTGGCTGAAGGCACAACAGCACCCGGAAAAGTTGTGGATTTGTTACTCGAAGGAACTTGAAGAGTGGGACCACGAGCCATACATTTGACCGGATTCTTAAAGACATGTTCTGTCTCTATCCCACGACACCGAAATGGCTTGTCGTCCTCAAACTTTACTGTCTAACATTGAAAATTTGTTTGTTCTTATTGCAAGTCATTTGCAATACAAAGTCATGTCTAGTTCCAGATTGGCTATTCTCATTATAAGTCTATATAATCAATACTCTTTTACAACTCTGTGATTACCAGTCTAGCTCCTTCGCGGTTTTTCCACAAGAAAGTCCAGAGCAAGAAGAATATAGGCTTTCGTCCTGCTCAGTCTTTATAGCAGACTTGTCAAGGATCTGCTGCGCTGGTCTAATCTCACGTCCAGCGACTCCTTCGAGCTTTCGGTGGTGTTCAACTAGTTGATACACCTGGTTCTGAAACTCGAGGGGAGTCTGATCAACCAAAACACCTGCTCGGAGGTTCTTCTCTGCTGGTGCCTCATAATCGCTGGCGGTTTGCTCGATAATTTCCTCCAACTTCTTGAGTTCCTCTTGGCTGGCATTCTTATGTCTGTAGACTTCGTATTGAAGTAATGACTTTGTGGCAGAGGTGGGAACGCATCTCAAAAGGAAGAAGAAGTGAGGTCTAAACCAGTTAGCGGATGTCCCTTATGCTGTGTAATCCATAGTTTGAGAGGACTTACGAGATGGTTACAGAAGCATTGGGAAAGTGAAAGCCACTGACAGCTGAGCTGCCCTTTTCTTGTACGTTGACAGAGTTGCTGATATCACCGTTGTTGCCGTTTGTGCTATACTTGTCGGCTAGTGTTTTCCAGTTGAAGCTGCTAGTATCCTGCTTGACGTGATCGAATTGGTAGTCACCGAGGTTGAAAGAACTATATCGGGCTGCTTGGTTGCGATTCTCGCTCCAAGAAATTTCAGGTTGGCTCTTGGCATCCATGTTCACCCAGACGAAACCCTTATCGTCGATATGAACGTGAAGAGGGAATAGACCGTTCTTGGATCGGTCAAAGCCAGGAAGGTCTTGGTAAAGAGGCGCCTTTGCAAGCTGTCCGTTCAAGCCATAAGACCAACCGTGGTATTTGCAGGACAAAACGCTGTTCTGGCCATTGTCCTTGACAACAACTGGGAACGCTCGGTGTCGGCAGATGTTATGGAAACCTCTAATGGTACCCTCGGCGTTCTTGATGAGAAAGAAGTCGAACCCTGCTTCAGCATAACGAATCCAAGAACCAGTCTCTGTGAAGCGCATTTTATGGGTGAGAAGAATCCATTTCTTTGAGAAGATGGCTCTTCGTTCAAGCTCATAGATGTCGTCGGACTTGTACCATGTTGACGGCAAAGGTTGTGTGAGAGGTGCAGCAGCAGGAATAGCTCTGGAGATAAGGCTTTCCGTTTGTGGTTTAGACAATGTCTTTTTTGCTATCAAAGCAATAACTGTAATGGCGAGAAGGATGATTGCCCCGAGAGTCAACATATTGACGATGTATTTTCTGGGAACGTGAAAGGGTTGCGCAGGGGCTTGCAGATAAGGTTTTCGCACTGATTCTCGGGGGCAAACCAATCTATATATTCTTCTCTTATCCTCAATCTAGTCCAGGTGACTGTATCTCATGGCCAGCGCCACTCACACCCAAAACATGATAGAATGATGCAGAATAGGCGGGCCATAAGCTTAGAACCGGTCATGTGATCGGTGATAAGGAAGCCAACTCTCTTTCTGGCCTCAAAAGACACTACCAAGATTGGAAGCCTCAAAAGTGGACCATGGCATTCCTCCCGCCCTCAGTCGGTTCCCTGCCGTTATCCCGGGGTCTCATCCCCTCTCGAGATAAAAGACGTGCATATCTATCAGACCCGCATGGGATTAAAGTGGTAACGACGCATCACCTGGCTGAGGCCATCCGCGGCACTTGTATTACAATTGCCTATCGCGCTCTAGGTTATCTTCCCCGCATTATCTACTTTGGCATTACACTCGAGTCCGTAGCCGGACTTTTGTGTCCGTACCCGTATCGTGACGCAACCTGGATCGGCATCGGTAAATCTACGCCGAATGCGGGGTTTTGCTATCTGTCACCAACCATGCACGGTCAAAACTGATTCATTTCCCGGCATTTCTATTGCTTCTAGATAAGAACTTGGGTTCTAGAACTTTAATAGCATCCATGAGTATGCTTTTCTACGCATGGAAATCTACAAACCCACCATCTAGTATCCTGTCACCCAAGGGGTCATGCAAAATAGTTGGGTTACGATATAGCCAATGTCATTTACTATACCAAAGAACATACTAGATTGATATAGATATTTATCGTATGTACGCGACTCTCCTCATTCAACTACGTCAAGCTCAAAGGCTAGAAAGTCTTGATGGCCGAAACGCCGCTGTTGAAAACGCATGATGGGTTGATATCTCGTCAAGTCCTCAATCAACTGTTCGTTTCTAAAAATAAAAAGACTTCACACCTCTAAAGCTATCACTAATAAGCCAATAGTATTATGATATGCCTCAAAGATAGAAACGGTTTATTAAATCTGCTATGACTATACCACAACCACTAGCAGATCGGTTAGTCGGCGTTATACGTTGATTCGTCTGGCACCCTAGTCGTCCTCGGTTACTATCCTCATGTATAATCCAATTAAATTCAGAAAGTCTAGTTAAACTTTCCAACTCATAATCAGCATTTAAGTGGGATATACTCGCCGCGAAAGCACTACGCTTTGGGCGCAAGCGGTATCAAGTCGACACTGAGCAATACATTACGTATTGACTTTCACGGAAACTGTATAGTGCACATCACATTACCAATCTTGCCAAAACTCTGAGACGTCTTTCAGATAATACAGAGCTTGCCAAACCATTCTGAAGCAAAGAGCATCCTTTAAGTAGTCAAATAACGTAAGAGTTGTGATAAATTGCTAGACAGGGCTGACTTTATTTCATAGTCTCAGGTTTAGTAATGTACAAAACAAAGTAAATATCCGGGGAATCCTTTGCAGAGAATATATGTTTATATTTCAATGTATAAGTCATACGACTAATCGACTCTAAGGTCTTCTAATAATATGTAACTAATAATTATAGCCCAGTGAATTAACCCCGCAATCACGAGGTGCCTGTTCTTTGCAAGGCATCATTATATGCCACTGGGAGCATGTTCGCTTTTGAAACTGGCTCTTTACTTGGAGCAGACCTTGGCGTACAGGTTGACGGGGCTGGGGCAGCCGTAAACCCTCTTCATGCTGGGGGTGCTGTAGCACTTGGCATCGTTGGCCTTGCAGTCGAACTTCTCGCAACCATCGCCAGGGCTCAGGATGTTGTGCTGGTCAGCGAAGGGGTTGCCAAACTCAGTGCTGAACTCGTCTTTGGAGAAAAGGTTAGTAATGTTCCTTGGTAACTGATGGTATTGTCGACTTACAGTAGACGTTGGTGGCGTCGGAAGAGTAGCCAAAGAAGAGAGGCTTGGTCAGGGTCTTGGTCTTTGCGATCTTGACGGTAGAGCCGGAGGCGCGGACGTCCTCGGTGAATCGCTGGCCGGGCTTGACAGTGGTCAAGGGACCGGCAGCAGCACCGTTGGCAGGGAAAGACTGAACGTAGATGGCAGTGGAGCAGTCGTTGATGACAATGGCCTTGTTGGCGGCAGCAGCAGTGCCGAAGATGGCAGTAAGGGCGGTAAGGGCGCTGAACTTCATGTTGACGGGTTGGGTTGGGTTGGGTTGTGAGTTGAAAGTGTGGAAGGTGAGATGATGAAGTGTTTGGATGTTGAGAGTGAGTGATGAGATGGAGTAATGTCAATAAGAGCAGGAAGATAGATCCTTTTTATTGTCGAACGACCCAGTATACAATTTCTAGACTTGGACGACAGGTTGGAGAAAATACGAACTATATCACACTAGCTGTGCCTTAATGTCACCGATACGAGGGCGATCCATCGTCTTGTCCGGAGAAATCCAGCCTCGTGATTTTTTGCGGGGTTATGAGATCAGCAAAGAGCATTTCTGCCGTGTACCGAATGGTCCGACCGCCCGTCTGACCGCCCTTGCATTGTCGTGTTATAGCATGGATAATTTCTTAATCTTATGCTTAGCTCGTATTCACCATCCGAGGGTTATTATTAGGTATCAGGGTCAGGCTATCTTGCCTAGCTCTCGGCACGGGCCCACCCTTACCGACTGGGCGTGGTCATTTATGGCTTGATGCGCGCTGTTGATGCGACGACCCGAGTATCTGATGTCACGATGCTGTTGATCCATGACCGATGTGTTTGGTGCCTGGTTAATCGTTGTCCCATCCACGGACGCATGCGGACGTGATGTCATCAAGCCAAGCTCCAAATGCGTCTTGTCAATAGGCTATGACGTTTATGTGATACGTAGAGGCAAGTGATGTCGCAGCAAACAATTCACGCCATAAAGCTGTAGAGTATTTTGTGTAGCTACAATGATACACCCCAAACCTCTTCTAGAAAACAGAAAGAAGGCTGCATAGGATGGAATCTCAACAAACTGCCGTGCCAAGCCTTTCTGGGAACACCAAATGGTAGACCACCAACGAGAGTGGATCTAAGCGTCACCAAAGGCTCCGAAAGGGACCTGCACAGGGCCAAGCGTGAAACTAATGGGTCTTTTGTCCCTGTCTCAATCTCCCTCAAGTTGCAAGGTGTACCCCAACAATTGACCGCTTTGAACTTTGAACTAGAAGACAGAAGAACTCGTGTGAGCTCGGTATCCGTATTGGTGGTGTTTTACCTGTTCTTTTCTTACCCATCGGTTCAGACGGCTTAGTGCTTTATGTCACCGTATGCTGACCAATCATGATGCTGATTCAGGCATTCAGGTAACGTACCAGCGAGTTCACGTTGCAATAAAGCGTGACACCTGATGTCAATAGATTAAGATTTTTGTTTACAATTCGTTAGCTTGGTATCCTATTCTAGTGTTCACAAAAACCAACCAATTCAAATGACTTGATCCCGTTCTCGTCAATTGAGCATAGGCGTTTATTCGTGCATTTCGAGGTGTCGCGTTTCAATTTACTTTTCCAATAGCATTAGCGGTTAAACAGAATTATATGGATGTTTTGTTATTGTATGAGTAAGTTTAGGGTAAGCCTAGTTGTACCCTTGCGATAATAGCAAAGTGGCTATTGTAACGCTATAATTCTAAATTCTGATAATGTATATGGGTGTTGAGTGTCAGGGAGGGTAAGACATGCTAGTCAAAGCCCGAATGAGTGTCTTCACTTGAGGTTACTTTCATTGGTAGAGACCAGCTTCTCCACGTCGGCTTTGGTTTAAAATGCATTATTTTGATACAGAAAGCATTAAAATTTCCCCTTTCCAGGCCTATCTTGTCCCAGTAATGTTCATTCTCCAACTATACGAGCACGTCAAGGTGCCCACAATTGATTTCCAGGGGCCCCGGTAATCGAGTAAGTCCAGTCACAGTATGTCTCTAAGGGAGGGTAGCATCCACGCGAGAGCATCTCTCGTGTGGGCCATTATGGTTCTTTTACTTGGGAAAAAAGTCTCAAGCACAATCTTGCAACATCCGTCTCAAGAATAACACTCCACATTTAGATTACTCCCCCCTCCGCTAGCTTCGTTTGAAACGCGAAAAAAATCCCTTTTTCTTTTTCTCATCTTTCTCATTTTTCTCATCCACATGTCTCGTCATCTCTGCTTCCGTGTCCAGCTGAGTCGTATTCTGGTCCATCACATTTTGAGCCAGATTGACAGTATCTGACCTGCCTGGATGCGTTGGGGCTCCTGGCTCTTGTTGTGGTTGTGTTTGAGAAGTCTCCTCTGGCCTTTCCTCTCCCTCAAATAGGTCTTGGATTTTGCCAGGACCAAACAATCTCTCATAGACAGCCAGGGTGGTACCAAACTCCTTATTTACGCCGACTTTAATGGCATCGAGTAACTGCAAAACATATGTCTGGCAGTTGTTGGTAATAAGGTTGTATGTAGGCTGCCTGTCTCTAATGCTCTGGATAACAGACTCGCCTAGGGATTTATCTTAGTAAGGAAATCTTCCAAAACCATGTACGAGGAATGGCGGACGTCGAGCTACACTTACCAGTTCGTCGCAAAGCATCGTCATTGAACCGTGTCTCTCCGACTTGGAACGTGTGCCACTCTTCTCTATCGACCTTTGCATTTGTGTAGATAACATCAAAGTTCTCGTCCTTGATATCGTCCGTTATCATGCTGTATCAAGAAGCAGAAAGGTTCAACTCACCATCCATAGTTGATGGGCGTAGTCACCAACCAGGACCGCCCAGTGTTGCGTGGGATCAGGGTATTTGTTGATCTTTTCCGTGATCATTTTCCCCAGACCAGTCTCCTCGGCAAACCACTTTCCAGCAAAGCCACCAACTGGATGCCATCCAACCTCAACAGGTCGGCGAGGTCCATCGACAACCGGCTCCGTCACGGGAACTACGTTTGGCTGTCCTCCAAGACCTACCGCATGCTTCAGAGCTATTTCACCTTTGTTTAGGTTCTTCTTCCTACAAGAATAACGTCAGCTTACAAACTAGAGTATGACGACAAGGCTGCGTAGTGTGGGGTCCCAGTGTGTTGCCAGGAGTTAAATAGCGCATACATAAACTCCCCGAACTTGTCTCTCTTTCGCTCCTTTTCTTCTTCTGAGCCACTCATCGCGCCTAAAATGCAGTCGCGAGGCTTGCGGGGGGTGATAAACAGCCGCGGGCAGTCGAGGATACAAGATTTTGGCCAGGCTAAATAAACAGACTTTGCGAGGCCTCATGTGTCAGCAAAAGCTGATTGCTGTGAGGCTGAGCATTTACTTGGCACTTCTGTCTCGGCCGCAAATTTCCGATCTAACCAATAAAAGGCGCGTGGCTGGTTCGGCAGCTGAACTTGGCCTCTGTATGGAGTAACGTTAGTAGCCTGTTAGGGAGTTGTGATAGGCTCGTTGTTTTCTGTACGCCAACACAATTTTGGGTCGTATCCTTGGCGTCAATCAGTTTGAAAGAAATGAGTAATGTTCGATTAGATACACAAAATGCTTGATAGAGTATGCTCTCAACCTGGTGCCGTGTCCACCTCGCCGTCGCGCTTAATTGTCGTGTGTCATTGATGAAATTCAGTAATCAACAGACACAAACGATACAGGCTTCCCTTCCCATGGCATCGCGAGCTTCTACAGCGCCTGCAACCCCAAATACCGATACTTCTTCTATCACTATTATTACTTTGATCTTGGGTAATAAATGAATGGGTACGCTTTGTCTCACACGAGGTCTCACTTGCGGTCTCTTGAGTGGTTGTGTCAGTACTGGTGTTGTTGGGCTTACCTCCTGCTTCAATGACTACATCATAACTGTTGTATGTTAGCAAGATACTAGGAGATGTAGCATATGATATGCAGGATGAACTGATATTCAAACGAGGCCATTTTAGTGAAAACGTTCGCTCCAGTCACCTCGGTAACGAGAGAGTCTAATAAGTTGACCGTCGCGGAGATAGTTTGAGTGTGTAACGCCTTTTAGAGTATGAGCTCTCTACAGTGTAGCTTATAATCCTGCCTCGACGGGGCCACGTTCAGCGCATAAACTCTGGTACCTTTGAAAGCGCAGACAGTCGTAGAGCAAAGTCTGGGTGATGTCAAGATTCTGGATAAAGAAGCACAAACGCTGAGCTTGGATCTCGGAAATGATCATATCTTAAATCCACTTGTCCACAATCTGGAATGAGTTCACGTTTCGGATTCCCCAAGACCCATTCATGGCAGTCGCCTTCAAATTTTGAGTCAAGTCTGCCTAGAAGCTGCCAGCAAGGCTATTGAGATCCGGGTCAGCCCTTTTGCCTTTCCCCTCTGCCCTTGACGCAAACCCCACTGGGCCACCCGCATTTGTGGCGATCTGGCTTTGGATCCGCTTACCTGCACTCCTGTTGTCAAGTTGAATTGATTAAGCAATATGGGCACTGACAGACCTCTGGAGTCATCAAAGTCGGAGGCAATAAATATGTCAAAAATGATTTGACATGAGATAAGGATACGTAAGTCTATCTGATTCAGTTCAATTACGTCCGATACGCTGGACTCTAGCAGAAAGTTTCTAAAGGCGTTGTTTCGGGAGGCCCGAATGGCAGTATTCATACACTGTTACGAACTGATTAAACTTGTGACCTATGCCCAGAATTACACAAAGAGCAGAACCGTGACGACCATTCAGCTGTAAGTTCTCAACCTTGTGCAATAGTATCATATTGGCTAATGACAGAATATTATGCTTTGGAGCCTAGAGCTTATTCCTTACATTAGGCAATGATAGACTAAACTTTCGTTTCATAGGTTATAGAATCTTTTGGTGCCACATTCATGTATCAATGTGAACCCAAAATTCACTGTGCCCGCCAGAGCCTAGATAAGCTTCTTAAGTACTAGCCCATGTTCCACTAGAACTCTCTGTTTGTTCCACATCCAGTGAGCCTTTCAAATTCATTGCAGACCGCCCGATGTGCGTCTTGAATGGCCCTAGATATTATAAGTTGAAAAAAGAGACCATATTGTAGTCAGGTATACATACTGATGTCCTGCAGAACCTCGAACCACGCTCGCGTCGATGTAGTATTTTCCATCGTCCCCCCAGAAACATTGGAGGTTTGTAAGATAGCGCGCTTGATACGCTCCGTCGCAGTAAAGTTGGAGATGTCTATCGTTGCGAGGGGCAGTTATAAGCCACATTCGATATCTATCCAAACCGGCCTCAACCCAGTCGCTAGTATAACGGACTGTCAATGAACAGTCTGCCCGTTTGTCGATTCCAAAGCCTGATTGATGATTAGTATATAGTTATTTACAAGACTAGGCACCTTACCGGTAGATATATCGAGAGTAGGATTAGCAACAGCTCCAGTAATAGAAGAGATGGCTAGAGCAGCTTGCGTGAGAACAGTGAATTTCATTTTGACTGAGATTGAGTGAGGACGCTGAATGATTGATAATATAAAATAGAAGACAGAAGAAGCATATTGTGCGGAATCGAGCCTTAACTTTATAGTCTAAGATATCGGTTCGTAGCGACAGGCTTCTTGTAATTTGCCCCTACTCATTCAAAGATCATCACATTACACCCTGTTTACTATGTTTGTAGCTAATTAGTCGGCCCTTCTGGTGAAGTGAGGATCTTTCAATAAAGGGCCGAGCATAGTTACATAAGTATATTCCTTCTATGGGCCGCAAAGCCATTGGATCTATTTCGATAGGCAGTTAAAATACCAGATAGAGCTTGGGCCAGGGATGAAGGAGACCTTTTCGAAAGTGGATAGAAAATTCCTTTTTGAAAGTATATACAGAATCAACTATAGTAGCATATTTGTTTCCCAGACCCAAGCCTAGCGCTGATCCTTTACTGAGTTTATACAGGGGCAGAACCACAATTTACTACAGTGAAGTTTAGTAAGCCTACGTAAGTGGATAGTTTAATGGAGTAGTGTTGCCTTATTCTCCATATGTTTCAACATAGGAAGTCCGGTTAGATAGGAAATGCGCTTAGATAGCCTTGTGGGGGGAGGAAATACATGCCATTCGTTAGGTAATATATGGGCGGATTTTGATGTAAGTCATCGACGTGTTTTCTCCCCCCTAGGATAGTAAGTCTGGGTTCGTGATCGAAAGGCCCGATAGTGGTACCGCAGTTTACGCCAGGCTGTAAGCTTGATCCGAAAATTTCATCAATCTTCCGGATCCAGGGATGGAGGCTACTGGATTGTCATGTGGCCCAAGTAACTGGAAGTAATTATAAATTGAAAGCATTGCCTTTGAGAATGCTTCAAATCTATACCTAATTCACAACCATATTCGGTATTCATTCAACTTTCTTATTCAACTCCTTCAACATGAAGTTCTCAATCTTTACTCTTGCTGCAGCTGTTCCTGCTCTTACTGCCACTGTTCCAGCTCTTGCTGTAGCTGGTCATGCTTCCGTTAATGCCGCTCAAGGTATTCCTCCGTCATATTCGAGACAGAGGCCGTTCAGTATTAAATATTATTCCTAGAAGTCAAACGTGACAATTGCAAGTTGACCCTCCAATGGTTAACCAACTGGAATGAAGGTGGCTTGAGAAGATACCGAGTGCAGCTTATCACGAGCCCCCGAAATGATGCGCATCTTGATCAGTTTTGCGCTTACATCAAAACGAATTCAGCTGGAAGTCAGAATTTGCAGTGCTTCTGGACAGACGGAATGTTCGTAATCGACGATAGTCGAGGTGAAGGCATTCCTGGCCATACGTAAGTATCACTCTATCTATATTTATATTATTATGGCTAATATGATGTTTAGTTTGTATTTGAGGGATTTCCAAGGCGCAGCGCGCGCTTATGAACTTATCAGTGGCTGCGATACTGTTCAAAACCTCTAGACTATAGGATCCCCTACCAGCGTCTTTAAACGCCATGTCTTGTGAAGTGTTACGGTTCAAGGTTGAGGGCTCTTTTGATGATCTAGAGAATACCTCAGGAAAGCGATAGAGAGACAGATAAAATTCAGACTGATTAAGAAACAGAGTCAGACAGGGATAATGTCACCATAAGGACTAAGGATAGTTGGTTTTTTTAACAGCAACGGCAGTGGGGATTTATGCTAAGATCTATCACTATCACAATTTCCCTTTTAGCTGCAGTAAAGAAGACAAGCCTGATATCTCTATTGGCTTTTATTAAAATTCTATTCTTCTTGGATTTACAATAAGTAAATTACCATCGCCTAGGATACCATATTGTGAAACCTCGTTGTGTATCACTAGACATGTATACAACCACCAAATCCTACTACATGTGAATGAGGGGTTGCTACTATACGTTATCCGCCATCCCTACCTCCTTGTAAAACAAGTAAAATTCTAACTGAGGTTTCCCCCCAGCCACGTTCCATCGTTATTGTATGCCACCTACAATATACATATATACAATGGTATCTCTTATTGTTATCCGTGTACTTAGCAAGCCTACGAATTGGGTTTTATTTTCTCCGGTATCATACCCGTCACACTTGTTCCATACCTACTAAATAGTAAATATGACTAGAATTTACAGAGACGATCCTGGCTACGTAGGGTCCTACCCTACAGTTCGTTCTACACACCCAATGTGGCCTCAGGCAACAAGATCAGGCTGGAAATTGTGGCGAGGGCGAGCCCTGGTCAGTATGTTTCTCTATCACCACACCTGGAAACCCATTGACTGCATATGATCAACAGATATCCAGTTCGCGAGAATGCCCATTTGCAAGTCTTCGCGTGCTATGACCTTTACTGGGTATGTTTAGTCGCCCATGATGACGTCTTCTGACGAATTATCTCCATAGTTGCTGGACATGCAAAGCCCGCAAAATTGCATGCGATGAACGACCAATCGCTTGTAAGAATTGCGAAAAGCGAGGTGTGACCTGTGGTGGCTACGGCATCAGGCTGCGATGGCTGTCAGACCCGCTCGCAGAGGTACACACGAGTTCCGGATATCAAGGGCGTAGAACTCTGAAACTAGGTATGTGTATGTTGTATTGTGTCGAACACACGCGCTGACTGTGCTATAGATCAGGCTTCTATAGTTTACGAGTCCGAGACGATTGACATGTTCCTCTCGCACATCGACCGCGATACTCAACAGGAGTTATCATCACGTCAGGGCCCTTTCTCTGTGTTTTCAGCCGGCGGAGCCAGTCTTCTGGAGATGGACATGCCGCACACGACTCACGATTCTTCTTCTGCCACTACCACCACCCAAGATGGTGGACTATTTAACGACAATCAATTGGAACAGTCGGTGGAAGACCAGACCACTTACCAGTTACAGCCGATTACACCAATTCTGGACTTGAATACGGAAATTCTACTGCCCTCTGAGCCTGCCATCTCATCATTTGACCTCTTCACTGGATTCGAGCACACATCGACGAGCCCGACTCTCATTGATGAAGTGCTAGAAAGCGAGATTGCGCAAAAGAAACAGCCGCTAATAGCAGAGGCCGATCTTGACAAGACGAACAACCAAGACACAACAGCTGTAGAGACAGGTATAACTCCTTACAGACGTCATTGTGGCTCTATAAGAAATGTCTACACAGGCATATTCGAAGATTCAGAGATCGCCTTTCTGATGAACCACTATGACACTCACGTCGCGAGTCTTCTAATGCCAGTGGCACACTCAGAAAACCCGTTCCGGCGCCTGTACCTCTCTACGGCAATTGAAGGGATCATGAATCACTCCCACGTAAGAACCTCAAAGGGAATGGCCTACAATGCCCTTTACCAGTCTCTATTGGCATCAGCAGCCTTTCACCGTTGGAACTGCGACCAGAAACAGGTGATGCATCGAGAAACAGGAGCCAGATACCGTCACCAGGCCATTCAATCGTTGCACAATGCTATTAGTAACGCTGCCTCAGTAGCCAACTACCAGGTTCTCATGATGGCCATATTGTCCCTTGTTACTATTGGCGTAAGCTCGTTGCAGTTTTGACCCTTTTCAAGAGTTGCTGACACCCGTGTAGGTCTTGTCGGGAGAGGGTGAAGAGTTTCGCCTGCATTTAGAAGCTGCCACGCAACTCCGCAACTCGCGAAGTCGATGGAAATTAATGAGTCGCCCCTCCCAACAGCTGAACGAGTTCGGTGCTTTTCTGGCTATGATATCTCGTACCATGTCAT
Source organism: Fusarium heterosporum (assembly GCA_013396295.1). Taxonomy (NCBI): domain Eukaryota; kingdom Fungi; phylum Ascomycota; class Sordariomycetes; order Hypocreales; family Nectriaceae; genus Fusarium; species Fusarium heterosporum. The sequence continues at coordinate 20,476 of JAAGWQ010000192.1, read as the reverse complement.
TTAAGGCTTCTCCGCTTCCGTGGAACGACAGTAATAAGCAGGCTACTGCCGAAGAAGATTCAACCATACAATCAAGCGCCTGTTATGAGTATGTGTATGGTATCAAACCAAGTATTGCCGTAGCAATCAACCGGACTTGTCGTCTCGCTGAATATCTTGTCCGAATTCGAGAGGAGGGAGAACAGCAAATGTCGGACGACTTCCTGGAGGATTGTGAACAATTAGGAGATATGTTAGAGTCATGGCGATTGGAAGAAGAGAGTCCCACGTCAATCTCGAGTGATGATGACCTTGGGGTTCTGATCTTCACTCACCAAGCAAAGGCCTGGCACTCCGCCGCGCTCATCTACTACTATACTCGTGTTCAAGGTGCTCAGCCGACGGACCTAGTCCAAGAAATTAATGCTGTCGCGGAACACATGTACGCCACGGAGGATATCAAATCAAGATCAGACCCCTTGAGACAGGACAACCCCATGGCTCCGATCACTTGGCCGGCTTTTGTTGCGTCATGTAATGCTCTAGGGAACATGCGTCAAGTATGGAGAACATGGTGGGAAAGCCTGCATCATTACAAGATCGGAAATATCGCCAAGCAGTGGAGTGTTGTGGAAAGGATTTGGGAAGTTCTCGACATTGCGAAGAACAGGGGTATTCGGATTGATTGGACCATGGCCTATGACAAAGTAGGTATACCTGTATTACCGGTTTAATAATTCGTCAAAGGTCAGGTTTATCTTCGTACGGTCCAAACGTTAATGAGGAACTGATACTTCAGGTTGTCGAGGCTTGATTGACTCGGCAGTTGGGGTCCACGCATATTTACACGACTTTGGAAGGGGGTGGATGAGTGATAATTGTCTCTGTCACCCGATAGGTTACATCCAGTCGTCCGCATGCTAACTCAATATGAAGTAGCGTCGCTTCGTGTGTCAGATGTGGACTCGACTCAGTAGACCCACTAACTAAGACTCGGAGTCAGTTGCCTGTGTTATAAATTCTGAACGGCATGTGAGAGCGGGACGTAGAGCGGGAGTCCAAGCCGCATTTATATCGCCTGCCGAGCATCCTTAAGGGGGAAGTCGAGGCGCCAACTGTTTAATACAAACCCAGGCTTGTTCTACATCCATCAGAAGTATCTATCAAGGCAAGCCGCATATTTCACTTCCTCTGTACTTCATTTTCGAAGATTTAAATCCGTATACTAACTCTTTATACTTTTTCAACATACTAGATATAGTCTACTATCTGCGTTGTGAGTCGCACTTACTTGTTATTCTCTTCCCCTTTCGTCTAACCCTATTCTAGAAAGGCTACATCACCACAAAAATGAAGTTTGAACGCATGCCCATTGAGATTGAATCGCCCGAGGAATATGGCTATGACAAGATAAAGTACAATCTCTCTGAGAGCTCTGTTACCGATCAAACCCTCGAATCACTAAACCTCCGGATTCCCAATCTCACACTACTTTACAATGAGCACCGTGGCGAGACTGAACTGCGAAAGCTTGTTGCCGATGATGCTAATGTGAGCGCTGACGATGTCCTCATCACATCAGGCGCCGCTGGGGCACTTTTTATTATCACCACATCTCAGCTGGCTAGTACACCTGGTTCGGGCCCTCACCATCTTGTCGTAGTACGTCCCAACTATGCTACCAATTTGGAAACGCCCAAGGCTGTGGGCTGCGAGATCTCATACATTGATGTCACTTTTGAGAATGGATTTCAGCCCAACATCGACGACATAGAGGCTTCCATCAAAGCCAACACTCGACTCGTCTCTGTAACATGCCCACACAATCCTACCGGCTCTACTCTTTCTAGAGAGGCACTCGATAGGCTTGTTGCTGTCACAAAGAAAAAGGGTGTCCTGCTGCTTGTGGATGAGACATATCGAGATATTGCTTTTGGGGAGAAGCTCCCTGTTGCAGCATCTTTGGGCGATCATGTTCTGTCTGTCAGCTCACTGTCGAAGTCGTTTGGAATGCCCGGAGTTCGCATTGGCTGGCTCATCACCACCAACAAGCGACTTCAGGAAACTTTCCTCGCTGCAAAAGAGCAAATCAGCATCAGTGGGAGCGTGATCAACGAGTGGATCGCCATCGATGTGCTCTCTCGGCGTCAAAAGATCTTGAGCGATACAACATCAGAGATGAAGATCCGACTACAGATGGTCGAGTCGTGGATCACAGGCGAGGAGCTTCTGGAATGGGTCAAGCCGACTGGCGGCGTTGTGTGCTTTCCTCGAATTAAAGAGGAACCCAAGGGAGGACTGCCAGCATTTTACGAGAGATTACTCAAGAAACATGCTACCTACGTTGGCCCTGGTCATTGGTTCGAGCTGTCCGACAGTTTCTTTCGTCTTGGCTATGGGTGGCCCACACGTGAGGAGCTCGAGGGGGGTATGAAAGCCATCTCGGCCGCTCTGCGAGATCAATAGGTGGTAGACAGTCTACATCGTGAGCATCGCACTTTATCGCGAGCTAACACCATTTCTCTAACCGAAGTAGAATTTATGCAAAACTTTCAGAGTTCTGAGTTCTGGAAAGATAGTATGATATGTTATATGCTTGAACGATGTGATAATGTTTACCTTTTGACTCATCAAGGTAGTAAGTAAAGACGTGAGACCCGAAGCACGGTAACTCAAATAAACTTTCTGGGTCACTATATATATGAAGTATTTAAACAGACCATCACATGAGCAGCTCGGTACTTGACGTTGACCTCACTGGATATCTCTCTGAGATAGATCAAGGTTACAAGATTGAAAAATGAGATTAAGTTTGCCACATTAGGGTACTATAAACTATGCGTCATGTTCAATATAACTCCCTTGTTTTAGGGCTCCGCTATTATTTGAAGTGGTGCTACGATCGTCAAGCCCCCCGTACCAAAGTCAAGACGAAGGCAAACATCGTATGTCCTGGAAGTCAGACAGGAATGGAATGTGGGTAGGAATGTGTTGACACCTGTTGACAACGAGACTGGTAATCTCAATGTAGAACTGTAGAACGCTTGAGATGAGTCCCCTTGTCTCGTGCCCTCGAGCGAAGGAATTCTATGTTTCGCCCATGTGATATCTGGACATTCGGTCCTTAATGGAAATTTCATCCTTCTTGGTTCCTTAAGATCAGGCGTTTCACTCAAGTCGGGAAAGTCCTTGTAGAGACTAGCCTGATGCCAAGTGTAGGACCGGATTGAAAGAGATACAGCGTCTAGTTGTGGTGGCGATTTCCCGTCTTTTTTAGGATCAAACGTTAGGCTAACGTCAATAAATGATGGAACGATAACGACCCCATAGGGATGAAGGTGAAGAGGCTGAGGTTGCGTTGCTGCAGCGCTGATGTTGCCGAATGGTTGCTTGAATGATGTTTGCCCGAGACACTTTGTTGCCTGAAGTGTATATCGCTTATTAGTCGGCAATACATGCAAGGGTGGACTCTCTGTTGATTTCGGGATGAATCGAAGTGCCGTTTTAGTAGTTATATCTTGGGAGTGCTTGGTAAAAGGAGCAGAGCTTATTTTGATGTAGGCATTTATTGCGTATTCGATTTCCACACCACCTGTGCTCATGTCATCTCGATCCCAACCTCCCATAGTGGGAGGAAGACATGAATGTGCTTTTTTTATACTGCCAGAAGCGATTTGGTGTGTGCAGATGGTTGGGTCCAGTTCCTTGGGGAAAATGAAAGAAAAAGGTATGTTGTAAACTTGGTTTTTTTCAAGCTTCCTTGAGACAATCTCAGGAATCTCGGGAGTCATTAAAGGTATCGTTAAAAAACGATGAACTGTTGTAGTCGTTATATGTTGGCCAATCTCACGGATCTTGGTAGTGCCGTCAAGAGAGATTGCGATGGAGGAAGCAGAAAAGGTACTTGTTGGTGAAATAATGAGACTTCCTTGTACAGTAAAGTCAGGCGAGTAGATCTTGGAATGATAGTGGTTGTGAATTTGTATCTCGAGTTTGCAGGGCTGACACCATTCGCGGGCTTTTGACACTGCCTTGGAGATACCTAATTTTCCTGTTTTGTAAGTTTTCCAATGGGCGGTCATTCTGTCTAGTGTGGTGCTTCACAGCCGCTCAGAGGCTGTTTGGAGCATGTTATGATGTTATAATGGACAAAATAACTAAACTTATATGTAACGGGTTGTTTGAAGCGTTGAAATGCAACCTCGGAGTTACCTTCCTTCTGACTTGATAATACGTAATAGCTTAATGTAATAGTAAAGTCCTGAGAAGTTGATAGCTTGGCACGCTACTTGTTGATCAGAGGGAATCTCATACCTTTTGAAGAAAACAAATAATTAGATCGTAAACCACTCGCTGTTAATGATTGCTGTCAAGTTTCATTATTACACCTTCGTAGACATACGATCACAATAATATAGACCCTGCATTGAGATATTAGACTCCAAAAGCACAGTGACACAGAATAAAGAAGCAGATAAAGAGTATAAAGATAAGAGAAAGTCATATAAAATCTCCTACCCAGCTGTATTTACCACGCTTTGGACAGCGCACTACCAACCCGTAATGTGTTTTGAAAGTCTTGATATTGTGAAGTATGTTGGAAACATCGTTTTACTTTAATTGAACCATTCGTAAGAAGAATTCTACACCAGGAACTTATCAATGTAAGATCCGAGCTCTTTCAAGCCATCTACCAACACCTCCGTTTCGCAGACATAACCCATACGGACATAACCCTTGAAATCTCCATCGTCTCCAAAGCAGCGAGATCCTGCCACAAAGAGAAGCTTAGCCCTCTCCAACAAATCAAGGCAAAGCTTAACATCATCCACAGAATCTCCGTTCTTGTCGTTGAAATGGATAAAGGCTGTTGTACCGGCCTTGGGCTCTACCCATGAACACACTGACTGGTAGCGATGCATGAAGTCCTTGAGGATCTTGGCGTTGTTTCTAGCCAATGTGATGTTCCGCTCCACTAGCGCAGGCTTGACCTCAGGAGAGAGGGCGAATCTTGCGACCTGATCGTCTATCTGGGAGACACTGATAGTTGTATAGTCTCGTGCCAGCATAATGGCTGAGATGATGGATTTATCTCTGCTGGCAATCCACCCAACACGGATACCTGCTAGTGCGTAGCCCTTGGACATTGATCCCGTTGCGATGGTCCTCTTGTAATTAAGCGTTGTCGCTGGCCGAGGCACTTCGGTCTCTTTGCCCCCTGATGCGCCACCATGGAATAGTGGGCGATATACCTCGTCGGAGAAGAGGATGATGCCTTTTGCCTCTGCTATATGGGCGATTTGTGTGATAAAACTGTCAGGGATAGGAGCACCAGTTGGGTTATTGGGGTTGTTGATGATGATCATCTAGTTACGTTAATCTCTCATGTTGATGTGATAGCGTAAGACGTAAATCCATACCTTGGTGTTGGGCTTGATCATGCCGACCAATTCGTCAACGTCAGGAACCCAGCCATTCTCTTTCTTCAATTTCCACAGGGTGACTTCAGCACCGAGACTGCGTGGAGTGTCATAGAGCTGCTGGTATGTCGGATAAACACAGATGACATGGTCACCCGGGCCAATCAGAGTATATAGAGACAGAAAATTGGCGCTGATAGCGCCTTGAGTGACGATGATGTCCTCGGCCGTCAGCTGCACATCCTTGGTGCTGCAATGAGCAGCAATGCGCTGTCGGAGAGTTTGAGATCCCGGGATGGCACCGTACGTAAGCTTGATGCTTGTGTCGATGGGATTTTTTGCTTGGCCGTTGGACATGGCGACCAAATCGTCGATAGAGACTGAAGCAGCACATGTCTCTGCAACATTCAAGACGCCTGGAGTGGTCTCATAGGCGTCCATCCATTGCTCCACGGCGAAAGGGGTGATGCGAACCATTGCGATTTCTTTCAAATGATGAGACAACGTATACTCGTTGCAGTTGGCTCGTGATACCCGGAGAGTAGCGGCGTAGGAGGAATATCCAAATATAAGGTCATGGAGAAACTCAATGCTCCGACTACTACTGGATCCGTGGCGCCCTTGATATGTCAAAGTCGATCACGAAGTGGATAACGTTGGGTCAAGGAAAGACGCTGTGACCAACGGTCGTGGTCTTGTTGTGGAGACATGTGGTCTTCATTGGTGTGAACAACTAACTTGCCATATCTGGATAGCGTCTCGAAGGCCCTTTGCAGGGATATCCGCTGGACTAGAACCCCTCATTTCGGAGTCTCTTGCCTCGCAGTGAAATGTCGGGGCCTCGCCTAAGGCCCTAAGGAGCTTAGTGCCAGCGAATATCAAATATCACTCTCTAGATTCTGGCCAATTTCAATTTCGTGGCGCTACTGAGTCGTTGTGTTCTGGCGCAGAGATGTCATGGATTCGTTTGCTTCTCGTAAAGTTGGAATACATTACTCAATTACATCGCTTAGTCATATCTCAGGATTTTTAATAAAAACATCGAGTTCTAACCAGTCTGATTGCACTGTTTGTGACAAGATTGAAACCTTTCTCTATTCGACATACCGATATATCCTTTGTACTTACAATGTCCTACCGCGAACCAGTCCACACAACCGCTGCTGCGGCGCCCCTCCCTCAGTTTTCTCAAGCTGTCAAACACAATGGCATGGTATACTGCAGTGGCTCCATTGGCATTGATCCTGCCACAGATGAGCTTGTTCCTGGCACAGTCACAGACCGCGCTCGCATGGCGCTACAGAATCTCAAGGCTGTTCTCGAAGCTGCTGGAAGTAGCATGGATCGAGTGGTAAAGGCCAATATCTTTTTGGTAGATATGAAAGATTTTGGAGGTATCAATATTGCATGGGACGAGTTTTTCCCTGATCATCCTAAGCCCGTGAGTGATACTTGAAAGAGGCTTTCAATAAATTATGTCATTAACTTTGAGAATATCAGTGCCGGACGTGTGTTGCTGTCCATCAATTGCCTTTAGACACTGATGTAGAGATTGAAGTAACAGCAAGCTATACTCAGTAACAATTGAGTTATCATCAGCAGCTTATCCTTCAAAATAACAGTGTTTATTCTCAGCTTTAGATCTTCGGATTTTAATAAACTATTCTAATTAGTTTATGCAACCTTTGACGTAACTTTGCCGCTTACCACGTAACATACTACCCCGTGCAAATGGTACTATTCGTAATCCATAATCTGTATAAGATATCGCCAAGTAAGACCAATTGCTACAATCTATCTTATTAGGTTAATCACCATATGTGTGTCTGCACACTGGATCAGGGTGACACTCCCGGCCTTTCTGCTCACTATGTATCTGACTCAGATGCTTTGCCTCGGTACTCCTCAACAGGTCGAGTTACTTGATGTCGAGCCGAGCGCGCCTCTGCATCACCGCTTTCTGGAGTCTTTGCGGGACCTGATCGCCATTCGCAATAGAGACCGTTCAAGTCGTTATGTAGGTAGGTACTAGGGTATGAAGCTTTCGTCAGAACGCTCTACGTGGGCCCATATCGAATCGGCAACAGAGACTGGTTTCTGATTCTTCTAGTCCAGTGGAGCGCTTTACTAAAAGTGTATTGTCTTAGGCAGTAGATATAAATAGTGAACTATGTAGACAGGTTCTGCCCCCTACCTTTTGTTAGTCTTATCCAGACACATCGGTATAGTATATTTCTCAATCTAGGCGTGTTGCTGTGGCGAAATCTTTTACATTCGTACCGATTGAAGACAGCTAGTCCCTGGGGCATCCTTTTCCGGAAGACTCACAGCAACATCCAAATTGAGCCTTGCCACTTCGGACATGGAGTCATTGATCTGAGTAAGGGTCAATTGAACCAGTGCTAGGGCAGCGGAAACACTGTTCTCGATCAAGTTGTCCAAATCAATCACTTATCTACGAAGCTAAGAAGACAGGAAGCCCAGTTCAAAACCCTAGTATAGATACACTGTCAGTGGCGTGTGACTATTGGTTTAAGTAACGTCAGACGTCTGATTGGAGGGTTCTGGGTGGGTGGCTTGCGGCTGAAGATCGAAAGGCCAACTCATTTCCAATCCTCATCATGCGGGGCTCAACACAGCGATTGAATGCATTTCATCATCAAATCGAGTGAAATTGTATCCTCCTACAGGATGACGCCCCCTGCTGATGACACCGACAATACGCCCGTGTCGCTGTCGCAACCAGCACCAGCCGGATTTATTCCCACTACCGCCTGGCATGCTTACTTCTCTTATGGCATTGGGCACATAGATTACAGCGGTCTCCTAGAACAGCGAAATCCCTGTATCAGATCACTTCGACACCAACGGACTGTCAAGAATCAGTTCTGGCTGCAGCCTCCCGGAGCCGTGGGTATGCCACAATTGAGTTCCAACTATGAGGTCACGGAAAGCGCGACTTTCCCGTACCCAAGGCCCTACTCAGAATTGATGTTTCCACTTAACTCGGTTCCGAGACGTGATGAAGAGCATGGAGCTACAGATCGCCAAGAACCACTTGAGCAGCAAAATGAAAGACAACCGGAGACAGAAAGGATCGAATGGAAGACGACTTTTTCAACACCTGTTTTCGGTATCACACGCACTTCAGCTATCGAGTTTGAGCCACGTACTCAGCCAACATACATCGTCTTGGGTTTGTTCCTCCGCGGCTCCCCTAACCCGAAGGAAAGAGTCGTCTTTGTCGATAAGCCTGACCAACTCTTCTCCAAACTTCGCTGGGGGGCTTTCCGATTGCGAGGAATGAGAGGGACTCTACTCTCATTAAAACATTTGAAAGGCTTCAGGCTATACCAGGTCAATAACTACTCCTTTCTTACATCACACTGATTTACTGATGGATTAGTGCGACGTAGATACTGGGACACATAAACGCATCAGCCTGGACGACAACGGACTCGGCGACTTGCAGCTACTAATGACTACTTATAAGAGATGGCATGTCCCTAGTCACATATCCTCGAGTTGGTCAGACTGGATTCATTGCACCCTTAATAACAAGAGACTTGATATACTGGAGGGTAAATACGCCATTGAGCTAGTTCTCGACTGGTCAGTTATGCGCATCTCGATCGTGGTACTTGTCCCAGTATTGTTGAGTTTAGGAATTGGAATCTGGCTCAACTCAAAAGCGTGGACAGATCTTGCAACTATACAGACGGCGTGGGGAACAGCTTCATATATTGTGACTGCTGGGGCTTGTAAGTATTCACAAATGAAGAAACCATATATTGGAGCAGGGAACTGACTACTGAAAGTGCTTGCAGCAATGTTAGGCTTCTTGGATATCGCTGATAAGTAACCTAAAGCCTGGCTTGCGCTATCACATGTCACCTTTCAAGACAGCCACTTTTCTTAGCTCATGCAGCCATTTTCATATCTGTAGGATAAGAATGGACCCAGAGAGTTTTGGCCACCTACAACGAGCTATCAGTAGGCTCGACCATGGATCTACGTGTAGGACTCTGGTTAATTAATCTAAAATTTGTTATATAGCAATCTCTCTCGCTCTTATTGTACTGTTCACGTCGCTGTATCTGGGAGACGATGGAAAGATACTATATCGATGCGAGCCTGATTTTGTATAACTACATTGGTGTTCACATACCATTGTCAGCTCAGTGTCCAGCTGGTATCGTGCCAAACTTTGATTGGTGACTACGCCACCCTTAACTGTAAAGACTCACTGCAAAGGTCTGCAAAAGCTGATATGATCGGCACAAACGAAACTGAACAACATCGATACGATGACGAATGGTGGAACACGCTTTACAACTCAAGTAGTGACAAAGCGTCACAGAACATATCTCTTTACAAAGAGGAGAAATGGCTGTCGACTTTATAGCCCCATGGCCAAATCAAGCGGTTCATTCTTCTACTTACGCCACATGAGTTGGATAGAAAGATATCCCCTTCGAAGGAAAGACTTCAAAAAGAAGCGCTCGAGTTCAAAAGCCAGCGACTCAATTGTTACGGGAAGTGGAGGATTACGCTCAATTCGGTGAATCTTATCAAGGGTAAGTGCGCTGGGAGCTTTGAAGAAGCATTCACAGGCGGCTGTAGGACTTTTCATCTTAATGATGTCAGATTCTTGCTTAGCGACTTGATCAGTCATTTGCCGACGGACGGACTGGATGAAGCAGCACAGAGAAGGCTCACGGCTGTGATATCTTCGATTCTTTGGTCGCGACTGACAGCTTTCTGTGGGATCGGCTCCCCAGTGAATCATCGTTCATCAAAAGATCGTAAACATTTCGAGTATCATCGGAAGGATAAATCTTGGATAGATCTTGGAAACCTGTGACAGGACTGAGGCGGTCATCTCTACTAGCCATTGTGATCCTCGCTCTACCCATTGCGGGTTTGATACTTCTGAACGTTTATATCGCGTTTTGTTCTTCTCCTGTATCGGGAGGCTTTGGTTGCATCAGCATTTTGGCAAACCACGTATCCAGGCGAAATGATATTCTGAGCGGTGCAGGATTATCAGGGGACGCCAAGGGACGTATTGAGCTTGATTTCGACATGATTGGCGAATGGTGCGATGATGGAGGCGAAAGGCTGCGGTTTTAGCTAAGAAAAGCAAGAAATTCGATATACCAAGATCGAAAGGAGCTAATATCTGGAATCAAATATCATTAATTAAACATAAGAGAATTACGGTAAGAGCTATTTTGGGATGAGCTTATTGATGAAATTGGAAGTCAAACAGGTTTCAAGGATCAAATTCAATCTATTGCAAACACGGCCTATTCATAGCTTCCAAATCGACGATAAAAACACAAGTCCGACCTAACTGATAATGATACAAGCTTAATCAAAGTGAATTCGCCACAGCTCACGATCAATCCCTGCCGTAAAGTCACTTCTGGTATGCATCATCAAGATGTTATCGCTAACCAAAATGTCACCCTTATCCCAAGCATAATATAGTGTGACCCGACGATCGTAGAGAACGGAGTCAATAGTATTGCAGATTGCAGCGCTCTCCGTAGGCTTGAGGCCATCGATGGTGACGTCTGAAGCATCAAATGTCGTCTTGGACTGGGGCCACGGCTCGTGATACCGAAGGCATGGCTTGCCGGTGGTGGGATGTTCGATAGATAAGGGTAGACCCCTCAGGACTGTGTTGTCAAATGCTGTGGTTGATACGGTCCAGGTGAGCTTGGAGATGTCTTTCTTCAGCCACGATGGGAGGTACTTGAAGAACAGAGTTGAGGAAGAGAAAAGAGTGAAGCCAGTATCTTTCGGTGAAGAGGTGGCGCCCTGGAAGAGTTGAAATCTGGTCGCGTGGTCAGTCGTTGCTTCATATTGCTCGAAAAAGTACTCACTGTGGAGGAGTCGAAACACTCTTTTCGTTTCCATTCTCGTCAATCTGTTTTACAACCTTGAATAGACCGTCGTAGTGGAATGGCATAGGCTCTGCCGAAAGGACATTATTTAATCCCTGAGCATCTTGTCCTCGGTCCTTGACTTGAAGCAGAAGGCCAAATTTCCAGGGTAAGGGTGTCCCGAATCGGTGGCTGAAATCAATAAAGCGATCGCGATTGGGCTTTTTCACAAACCCCTTCAGAACAACAGGCGAGTTGATCTCTGACAGGTCGCGTACTTTCTTCGTGTCGATATCGTCAAGCGTCAAGGAGCCAGCTCCGTTGGCGGGACGGATTATCAGGCCGGCGGGGTACATCGGGTCGACGACAATACCGCCCTTATCCTCTGCCCATGATTGTAGGGGCGACTTTTCTCGGTAGTAAGAAGGTCTCCCGTTATCATAGACCAGTTCAAGACTCTTATCGTTGTCAAACTCAGATCGCATCCCTGTTCGGATAGTACCATCTAGTCTGTAAGCTACGCTGCAATGCCAGGGCGTATTATAAAGCTGCTCAGTAGGTAAAAGGCTGATGGAGAGTTTGACGGCACCAGTTGATGGATGAATCGACAGCCGAACATGATCGGGAAACTTTTGTCCAACAGCGTTGGCAAATGCCTGGACAAATTAGTTAGCATGAGCCAGGTCTCGAAGTGTCTGGGCACTTACATCTCCACGAGCCATCATTTGCTTCGCAATGTACTCAATCCCCCTCTTGTATTTTGACTTGCTGCGACTCGCGTCCACGGGATATACTGTCTCTAGATCTGTTTGAAGGAACTTTATATAGCCGCGGTATGTCATGCACTGATCATCCGACTGTCGGACATCGTCCCAGCTCCATCCAGGCTTGCTGAAGGTGTTAAGAAGTGCGCGTCGAAAGTTTGAAGCGTTAGCTACATAGGTCATCTCTTCGAGATCTGTCGGTAGATCAATCTCAACAAGATCACGAAGACGTGCGAAGGAGATGTTGTGGAATCCCTTTGCTGCCGCCATAGAGCGAAGAGTCTCGCCATATGCCCAGACATCTCGATCCGGAACACCAAGTAGGTCTGTTGTGTTTAGCTCAAATTTTTCATAAGCGTAAAAAAGGTAGACTCACCATTATATACTAATCCGTCAGAAATGATAGTGAGTTTAGCACCTGGTGAATACACATCGCTGATGGCGCTGCAAAGTCCATTCAGATGAGCAAGAGCAATTTCTTCGCCCTTGTCGGGAAGCCTTCCCAAGGTCTTTGAGGTAGAGTTTGGCGACTTGAAAGGAAAGGCTGGTAGGCACATAGGTACCGGCTTGCCGGCTTTGACGTGTGTGTAAATAAGAGCGATGAACTTGAGAGTTGACTCATAGGAATGTGAGTAGAGGTTGTCGACTTGCTTCATGCGATATCTTCCGATGATATCAAGAATCTTGGCCGAGGTTTCAAGAGCTGCGCTATCAACAGCAGTAGCTACTGGCTCAGCGAGGACATCGTGAGTAGCAGTCCCGAAGGGGAAAGTTATCATGGGACGAAGACTGGAAACAGCCATGGTAGAACAAAAAAGTAGTGTTCACGAATGTGTACTTGTTGAACTGTGACTCAAAGTGATTTTTAAACTTGGTGAGATCAGCGATATGCTTAGGGAGATAAGAGGATATAAATCTCGCAGGCGAATATCATTACCAACATGTGAACTACATGTTACACACTCCAACCCATCCATCCCTCCATAGTCCCATTTTCGTTTTACTAAGACAAGTTGCGAAAAAGACCGAGTCGTCTCAACAGTGGGCCATCGTACAATTACCCAATGGCGTGGCAAATTGATTACCCTCGTCACACATCGCCTAATCCAATAAAAAAGGCATGGCACAGACTCGCTTCATTGGGGAGTTCATAAAATTACGACCGTAAATCTCAAACCACCCCTGCCAACTGACACGGATGTGAAATCCAAGAGTAGAAGGTATGAATAGGGAAGCCAAGCCACAGTTTTCGTCATTGTAGGGAGGCATACCGTCGTTTGGGGCTAAAAACTTGGATTTTCGCCAGGGGACAGCCCTTGGAAAATGATCGGCATCCCGCGCGGGTATCCCGTTCGGTTGTTCATCCCACCCGGCCAAGTTGGACTTCTCCAGCATTGAATTATTCTCGGGCCTTTGTTATGTAACAAGCTAGGATATGGTTTTCAGGTGATATATGCTAATAGAAATTGACCCTTGACTTGCTCAGATGGTTTGGTCAAACCAAGTTAGGTAGGTCGATGGAGAGCTTGGGCTAGAGTTGAATTTAGTGATTTATCTTGGCCTTTCCTGCGAACTACATGGGACTCGTAATACCTACACAGAAATCTCAAGCCATATTTCTAAACCCAATTCACTCACAATCATTCAGAATCATGGAGCAAGTTGACGTTACTATCGTTGGTGGCGGTCCTACTGGACTTTTTGTTGCCCTTCTCCTTCAACCATTGGGCATCTCAGTTCGAGTCCTCGGGAAGTTGCACTAGGTTCTGAGTCCAGAAGTTAATCTAATAGTTCTACAGATGAGAAGCATTGTAGTTTAGACCTTGGTCGTGCTGATGCGCTCAATGCTAGAACTCAGCAGTACTTTGAGGTTGCAGGTATCCTGGATGAGCTTTTGCCTGATGGTCTCAAATGCAATAGTAAGAAGACATGACAAATTTCAAAGACTTGGTCTGACGATAATAGCGAGCTCTACTTTCAAGTCTGGCGATTTCAAGTCTCGTCAGAATGCTTGGTGGGTTGGTATCGAGCATGCCTTTCACAAGAACTTCCTTATGATCGGACAACCTGTTGTTGAACAGGTGATGCGCAATCGCCTGGGAGATGCAGTGAGCTACAACGAGCATGTCATCAATATCACTGAAGATGAGGATTCTGTGACGGTCATGACTAGTTCAGGTCGGAAGGTTCGCAGCAAATATGCTGTTGGTGCCGATGGCGCACGTTCTTTTGTCAGAAACACGCTGGGTATCGGTTTCACTGGTACCAAGCCTGAGATGACTTGGGCAGTTCTCGATACCTTTCTGGATACAGATTTCCCTGTCTGTCCCGAGATTATCACTTTCGAGCTCGATGGAGAGTCTCGCGTTGCGTGGATCCCAAGAGAGCGAGGAATGTCTCGATTCTATGTTTTGCTCAAGGGAGAGATTACACAGCAACTAGCTGAAGATTCTATCAAGAAACATCTGGCACCATATCGGGTAGAGTTTACAAAGACTGAATGGTTCAGCACATTTCATGGTATGACTCGCACAGAAGAGCTACATTCGGCGTACTAACTATGCTCCAGTCAAAGAACGACTTGCCAGTAACTTTATCTCCGACGAAGGACATGGTAGAATTATCTTGGCTGGAGATGCTGCTCATGTCCATTCCGTCAACGGTGGTCAGGGCTTGAACACGGGTGTCTCCGATGCTTTTGCTCTGGCCTGGCGTCTTTCAGCACTCGCACGACCATCCAACCTTACCACCGAAGCAAGAGACGAAATCCTGCGCAGCTACGATATTGAACGGAGATCCACAGCCGCGCAAGTCATCGGAGTAGCCGCAGCACTAGTCAGGGACACCATACACACAGCCAAGAAATACGTCTCCACAATCGAACGCAATGCCGGCTTCATCACAGGTACGCCCACCACCAGAGTATCATATCACCAGCTAACGCACTAAGGCATGGGTGTCAACTACAGCGAGTATGCCACTCCACTTGTTCAGGGTTCGGAACTTGGTATCTGGAAGCCAGGACATCGCTGCCCTGATGTGGTGATGACTGGATCTTCAGGCGAAGCCACGCGACTCTACGAAAATGTCTCTTATGGAGATTTCATCGTCTTGGCTATCGGAAGGCGACTTCCGGCGATCTCCGTCTCGGCTCCCGTTTACACTATTCTTCCCAATGGGGCGACCAATGGACATCTGGAATGCCACCAGAACAGGGATGATGACAGAGACTTTACCGCTGATTGGGCCAAGAACGAGGGTCCCGTTGTTGTGATTGTTCGGCCGGATATGTATCTCGGATATGTTGGCACAGGAGAGGATGTGGCTTGGAAAGGTTATTTAGATTCGTACTTTGTCAAGTCTTGATAAGGTTGCAGGGTGGTATCTTGCTGCAAGTTGTCTATTTTTCCTGTCAAATCCACTAGATCTTTGCCGAGCTTTGAGTAATTCAAGTATAGACTCTATCATCTGACTTCAAAACCAAACTTTTCCCCATCGTTCTCTGATCTTGCTCCGTAACCTTGCCGATAAATCTTTCCAATTTGAACCCTATAAGTCTCCTTTTAATCATCTACAATCCCAAAATTATCCTATCCGAAGGTCAACGATGATAGTTTGCCTGCAACGTCCCATCGTAAGGAATTACCATTTTCGGTAATACATGCATTATGCCATGCCGGCACTGATGCTACATGAACTCAATCTTGCCTGCTTAATCTTGCCTACTTCGCCACATTATCACCTTAGCGGCGGATTTCCCCGGTTCAAATGCGGGTTTAATTGAGGGAGGAAAAATGCTACTACCTTCCTAGCTAGGTACGACTCGGATGTTTCACCAAATTAGAGAAATGACGTACAAACATTATGCAAAGGTTCCAGCAGGTGAAAGTCCAGGATTGTCGCCAAAGGATTCGTATTCAAAACGCGGTTTCGATAAGTGGGATAATTTCGTTATCAATTATTCTTTCATGTGACTATTATAAATCCGTGACTTGGTCAGTTTAAGGTAAATCGTACGTGCACAGACAATGCAACGCGTCTTGACCTGCTGATGTTGAGTTTTATCTTATCCATCGAGATCCACTGTGGGGAAGAGGATGTCAAGGTCTGTCACCACATTAGGCAAGAGAAAAAATTCTAAAATAGGGTATCCTAGCAAAAGTATTGTCAGAGAAACGGAAATTGATAAGCATTGCGGTTGTATCTCGGCCCATCTCTCCTTCATTAGACTCTTCAATTGTGACCTCAAAGCGCCCATCAAGAAATGTTCCATGAGCAATGGATATCACAAAAGATGCGCCCGACGATAACACTCCTGTCGAAAGCAGTTCTTCTGTTAACGATGCATCGCCAAAGCCTACCCCGAATGGTGGTTTGCTCGCGTGGTTACAGGTAGCTGGCTCGTTTTGCCTTTACTTTTGTACATGGGGTAAGTGGACATCATCAATAGCTTTGGCGAGATACTAACGCATGATTGCACAGGCCTCATAGCCAGCTTTGGAAGCTTCCAGACCATTTATGAGCGCGATCAGCTCTCGGCTCACACGCCGTTCCAGATCTCAATTATTGGCTCTCTGCAGACCTTTTTGATGGTCTTTTCAGGCTTTATAGTTGGCCCGATCTACGACTCCGGCTACTTTCGCCACCTTCTGGCCGTTGGGTCTACCCTCATTGTCATCGGCACTGTACTTCAAAGTCTGAGCCAAAGGTACTGGCAGTTCCTTCTTACTCAGGGTCTTATGATTGGCATTGGTGCTGGTTGTCTATCGATCTTGAGTGTTGCTATTACTTCACTATGGTTCACCACGAGATTGCCTCTTGTGAACGGGCTTGCGGCATGTGGTAGTGGACTTGGTGGGTAAGTGAAGAAAGTTCGTTCACATTGTTCTCTCTAACGGGACCTCTAGTGTTCTTCTTCCTATTATGATACGGAAACTTGATGCCGATACTAGTTTGCCATGGGCAACGCGTGCTGTTGCCTTATTACTGTTGGTTCTACTCGTATTTTCTAACCTCGTGCTTCGATCAGGGCCGAACTCAAACAGTTTATCGCAGCGAAGGCAACTTCTAGACAAAACAGCTTTCACAGACTGGCCATACGTTGTCTTCGTGGCTGGCTGTTTTTCTGTCTTCTTAGGCATGTACACGCCGTTCGTATATGTCCAAAGCTATGCCTTGGACAACGAAATTGCGTCTTCTGATCTTGCTGAGAACTTGTTGGCTATTCTCAACAGCAGTTCAATCTTTGGACGTATCGTACCTGCCTTTCTCGCTCAGAGTCTTGGACCCATGAACACTATTATTAGTGCGGCAGTCTTACTCACCACTACAAGCTTGTGTCTCATCTCAGCAACTACGACTCCAAGATTGCTTGTTACAGTCATCAGCCAAGGTTTCTTCACAGGCTCTTTCTTTGCCCTCCAACCTACCATATTTGTAAGGCTGACTGGTGATCCTCGAAGAATTGGTACGAGATTTGGCATGGCCTTTTCCGTCATGTCTGTAGCTCTATTATTTGGACCGCCTGTTGGAGGGGCGTTGCGAAGGAGTATGGGGTACACAGCTGCTTGGGTTTGGGCTGGGATGACAGTTTTTATCGGAGGCATACTGATATTGTGCAGTAGATTGCTGAAGGACAAGAAGTCTTTGATAGTCTGATCTATAGACTGGGGGTCGGCCGGGTAGGTTTATAGTACGTAAGCTACTCAAGTCAGCTGAATGTATGTAAGACTGTTGCCGATACAGTCAACTGTAGCAGAAAAAATACAAGATTTGGTGTCTGAACACCCGTTACTGTTGCCTTATGAATGAGTAGACTTGGGTGCCGACTTTTTGGAATGAAAAAGTTCCAACTAAGATATACGGCATTCCCCAAACCGGATCTATCTCAATTCAGCCTTGGGCGACGTCCTAGGGATCTGCTGAATTCTTCGAAGACTGCCGGTTGATAGCCACACGAGAATCATGCATTGGTGACCGAGGTGATACAAGACTATCTATACTAATAGCCATATACAGGATGTAATATAAGCTCTTTTATACTGCTCTTCACTAGGACATTCAAAACATGTTATCAATACTGAAGGTATTCGTAGATAGGTTGGATAAACGCTGTCAATCCTGGCGTCCCGAGGCCCTTGACGGCTTCTGGGGAAACGAGGTTCAATTGCTTGATTCTGTGACTTAGATCCGGAGTAACATATTTCTCAAAAGCGACAACGACTATTGTGTCCGCGCCATCGCCGATCACATGAAGAGCAACTTGCAAACCACCAGCATTCGCCTCCTCGACTACAAGCTCAAAGAATCAGGGTCCCAGATACGCGGTGGACTTCCAGCTATAGCATACGGCTCGGACAGTTAAGCAGTAGATTTATCAGCAGACTTTTCAATAATCCCAATATTAATGGTCTTACCTCCAACATATATAACTCAAGACCTGTTACCACGTTCTACTTTTTGCTCAGCTTCATAGCCCGCTGTACTCGTTTTCAGCTACCTTCAAAGTTGTCGGTTGGTTGGGTGAGCCATTGAGCTGCCATTCGTGATGACGGGTTAAGTTCTGTCGTTTGAGTGTCCAAAATGTATCACATGCTTCTTCATTCATGGCCGTTTCGACTGCGCCAGTAGAACCTGCGGCATTGTACTTCTCTACTACACCGCGGATAGTTTCTATCCGCTCTTGCTTCGGTGATCAATTTACTTGGAACGGTAAGATGTATCATCGCTAAGACTTCAAGTTCGAAACACTTGTGACTGAAGTTGCAATCCCTCATAGACATCGGGACTGCTTCATCCAGAAGACCAGATAGCTCCCCACCCGTGACACAATACATCTTGCCACCAGCAAAACCTGGCATATTATTACCCTCAAACACCTTTACTACCGTAGTATCAAAGTAGCAAGAATATAACAAGCCAGTATCAATGACAACAGGTCGCGGATCAGGGTCATGGAGCATGGCAGTTATAATCCTTCCGGCGACATGTAGCGCCTCCATCCTTTATAGAGAACAGTCGGTATATCTGTGCTTTAAGAAGCGTGTCTTATGACACATGATTAAATACCACCAAGTGAAGCGTATCGCGGTAGATCAAGCTTTACAAGCGACTGACTGAGCAAGAAAACATGCATGCGGCCATCGATGAAGCTGGGAAGAATGACACATTAACCAATGTTGTGTATTCATACATCTAATCTAAGCGTCTAGGAAGTATAATGATTAGAACAGGCGGCGAACTTTTTGTCCCGAATGAGCATGCAGCCTGAGGAGTGGGCTTTGCTTCGGGGCATGTTTTTGACTTTGACACGTTCCAGCTATCGACGGACATGATTTTGGCCGTTGTCTACGAGAGTAAAAACCCAGTAATGAGATCCCTCAGTAAATAAATGCCTGCGTAATCCTGAGAAATTTCGAAGATTAATCGAGGTTATGTTATAGGAGGTTTGGGGGTCGTATCTCTGACATGAACTTATCGTAGTCGTCTAATCAACTCTACCCTAAATGAGTTCTGAGGTTCCTTCCAGAATCCCTATAGCTCCATAATAAACTCATCCGCTCAGCCGTTTACCCACTTAGCATTCTCACTGAGATAGCACATTGACTGAGCTATTAGTTCCCCGCTTGGCCCTCAAGGTAAATCCTAAGGTTTACCCACGTCCGGCTGCGTCGGATCCTTATGCGGGATCAAACTCTCCGTTAATTAGTCGTAACAGACACTTGGAAATGAAGGAAGCTGATACCTGATTAATATTCAGGATATCGGGCAGTTGTTGGAAGATGGCAATACGGTATGTTTGTCGGATTCACTGAACCCAGTGAGTAAACCTCATCTGGATTGCTGGATCTTTGATGCGATGAGTCCATACAAGATAAAGTCAAATATTTGCTTCAGTTCTTAACTCCCAGTGCTTCAACAAACCGCACCCTGCCTCAGCAAGCACCCAGCCTCAGCAAGCACCCAGAGATTATCTCGCCCTTCATATCACAACTCGCTCGACACTGGCACGTAAAGCAATAGCTCAAGGGGGCCCAGACTCGTTTATTCGATAACCCATTCAAATTGGGAACACTTGGACTAGTCGTCATCTCTGTTAATTTACAGAATATAATGCTGGACGATGATCAAAAACCCTTGTCGCGTGACTGCATCGCCTTCCGCAAAACCCAACTTCCAACGGGACAGTGGAGCCGGGAAGCAACGTATCATCTTTGAATAGTAAGACTATTTTTCATCCTCCTCTCTCAGTGGGCGCTCCATAGCTTTTAGTATCCGCCGCCCCTTTGTAGGTTGTCGAGTTTCAACGGTTATTACTGCCGCGGCCGGTCTAGAAATAGGGTCGAGACTAATAAACTGGGGTACTATTATTAACTTTAACCTCATCTATATCCTTTAGAGATAGACCAAGGTTATAAGATAA
>JAAGWQ010000191.1:0-34611 GCA_013396295.1 Fusarium heterosporum | reverse complement strand
GGTCTGGGCAGGATTCGCAAGTAGGTCCAAGCTTATGATAATTTTGCGACCCATCCTTGAGCGTTTCATCTTGGACTTCCAACAAGCAAGGATTACCCAACTCAAGTGATTCCATCATCTTCACCGACATGATTGTCACTGGGGACTTGTTCTACTCCACATTCCTCAGCTCCGGCTGCTATACGTGCGAAAAACGAAAAGGTTTCAGCTGTAGATCAAGATCATCAAGAGAGGCGAAGATACAAGATCAATATAGTAATGACATATTCGGGAAGTGGGAGAAAATCTTGTCGACACAAGTCAACGATGATGCAATGTCGCTGCTGAGAATGCTAACGGCAGACAATACCACTCACTGTCTTGGATCAGTACGTATTGACTCTGGGATTCCAAGACTTTATCATACTTCTGATATTGTCATAAGCCATCCGTATTTAAACTACTCTGGGGCACTCTAAAGTAGCGTGTTGCTCCCTTGGTATCATCTGAAACCCGTCTTGGTGATACTCTGTATATTCTGCCAACCTGCGTGGAGGGTTGCAACAGACATCAAAGAGGTTGTCAACCATGGGATGCGACTGGCTGATCGGTATACCAGGGTCAATCCGCAGTCTACAGTATGTAACATCTGACCTGACTGCAACGGAATAATAACATACAGTATTAAGAAAACGAATCGCATATAGCGATGGTTAGTGCCCGATCGATATGGCGTTGTTAGTGGGCCTAAGTAGCATTGCCACTCTAGTCATCGACAATCGTTTGTTTTCACATCTCAACAACAAAAGACATGCCGCATGTGATCAGAGTATCTGCCGAACAAGTATGTAAAGTGATATTGCTGAGAAACACAAGCCGGCCCGTCTCTACAGCCTCAAACCTTGATTCGACTGGGGATGGGGGCGTTGTAATGAGCTGTCATATTATATCCCTAGAATAAACCGTTGCTCACTGTAGCTCCTGCCCTTGAAGGCTAGCTCAAAGACACGACGGAGGAGAAATGTAAGTCAAATTAGGAAATACTAACGAATACAAACTAGGTTCATGGATATACGTGGAATAAAGTTCTCGAACGAAAAGAACATTTGATATCCTAACGACACCAATGAGATCACCAGCAGATCCCATTCTGTGTACTAGTTTAGTTATACAGGGTCGTGGATATACGTATATCCAGAATCACAAACTACAATATTTCTTCCGTTGGCTGACCTCTCAACCTTGCTCACCAATTCCTGCATGCTCATATGTATACGTGAACAAGGAAGCTGAATTGGCAGTTAATTCAGTATAAGTGATCGATCACATGCCAGAATATTGCGAGTTTCCTCTCAAGGCCCCGGCAAGGCCATGTAGGGCCAGGGCATCTTATATTCAGTCATCTTGAACCAGTGGTCATAGACACTTCAGTCAATATGGGTATGTAGGATCACAAAGTTTATTATATTATGATTAGAGTTCGGGAAGTCGTTCGATTCATCAAAGCTTAAAAACCCAACGTTGGCAAGATTGAGAAACTTTGATGAACGAATTGTAGCTCTGATTTCATGATACGACGATCGGCAATGCGGAGGCTGTACCTGACCTTAGCACCTCTGCAAGGGCCCATATTTCGAGAGCCCCCAGAGACCCATTCACTGGAACCGGAGACGCCGCTCCTGAAATCTGGGGACCTCGAAGGGTGTGTCTGTAGCAGATCTTTGCTAGGTAGTACGCATTTCATGTGGCAGTTGAGAAATCGAAACTCGAACTGTACATAGGCATAGATCTGGAAAATCATTGCCATGGAAGACCCTTGATGCCGTGCTGTTTCGAATCAGATCAGAAAACTCGAAATAGATATGCCTCCTCTTCAGCATTAAGATGGCCTACGGATACTGGCTAGACTGGAAAGCAAGGCGTGTACCAGCAGCGAGGCATGGGGGATCGATTTATGACACAAACCAGCATCTCGCAATACAACAAACGGGATCTTACCGATGATAGTGTCTACAGCCTGCCAATTTCCATCACATGTAATTACAATACTCTGCCGCCAGCCGAGTCCGGCAAATGAGCAGTCTGAGACTCCGAGCACAACCATCAAGGCTATTGTTTTCTGTTCAACATCAAGCAAACCATTGTCTGACGGAAATGCCATTCCCATTCGCACGGTATCCAGTCGGTTCAGTGCATCCACCAATCTATCTATGTCTATTCACAAACGTCCCAAGCCCAGGCCTGTAGGCACGAGCTGTAGTCTGTTTCACAGCCTTATTTCAATATGCCCAAGCAAATTTGCACAGTTACAAGGACTTCTTTGAGTTTGTCCAGCATTTACTTTATTCCCCATAAAACTCCGACAAGGCCTGAACGATGGGTGCAAGGCTTTTAAACGCACAGCAGCACAGGATTGGCTCACATGACTGGAAAGTGGTGAGACTTGCGAGACAGCCTTACTGACTGATGGTCATCCAAGATGACTGTTACAAAGGGCGGCAGTTCGAGGACAGTATCCGGGAATAAGCTACCACACCTACCAGGGATCTGACGACCTTGGCAGATGACATGTTTGAGATGCCAAGGTTGAACATTAGCAGTAATTGCAGTACCTCGAACCAAGCAGATCGTGCGAATGCTGGAGACCATCATGGGGGGTTACAGTCTTGTGTGCAAATCGATACCCGGCGCTTTTGATGAAGTGTAGTGTAATCAAATATTGATTGGAAGTTCGTTTAAAAGTCGACAATTTATTATATATTGTAGGAAGCTGGGTTGCAGATACACAATATGAGAAAGAAAGGCATCATTCCACACACCCCCTGTGCCCGTGCGTGCTAGCTACAAGCCCTGTTCTCAGCCTCCAAAACTTCGAGCGTTGAGCTTTGGGACAACATATTGAGCCTCATTGAGACCGATGGCGGGCGCCATGTTTCTTCACCAGGAGAAAACTGGGTCGACTCGTCGGTCTTCAACTACAAAGTCGTCATCGTCGAATTTCCGTTAGTCCCTTCAGCAACAACATGTGAAGTCATAAAGGACGTGCAGAAGGCTGCGCTCAGTCGAAGGATGAAACATCTAGATTCGTGCTTACTGGACCAATATCAAATCCCTGATCATGGGCCACGCCAGCTACCCGTTGGAAGTTTCGCATGAGATGAGGTACTGTAGTCGCCCGGAAAATATGTGCACCGGCTGCAATTTACGTGAGAATTGTCCGGAATGAAGAGCACAGTTTACGACATTACCTACTCCCAAGATCCAATCACCTTTTCGACCGCGTACGTCTGGAAGGAGTATCCGTACTGTAGATAACAATGAGCTCATCTACCTGCCAGTCTAAGATTGGAAAGATCGTGGCAGGGACAACCCGATGATCGGCAATTTACCTGGCCGGTAGGTACGGAGTAAGTAGTAGCTTCCCCTTTCCACCCCACGACATCAGATGCTCAACAAAGCACTGTCCAATCAATGCAAACAACCAAACACCAACACCAACCCTCATAGCCCCCAACGCAGCAGCACAGATGGTACCTGCAACAGCTAGAGTGACGACAAAGCATCCCAATGGGCTCTCCCGTAGAGCCTGCAACTTTTCCAAGGGTTCACTCTTGGCCTCCCGAAATAGAACTCCCTTAGCTCTGTGTCCTTGACAGGATCCCCATGACTCGAGAGAGGCTGAGGTCCTCGCCCGCAACATCGCGAGGCTCCCAAACGATCTCGCGCGCCTTTCCTCAGTCTACAGAGGCTTATCACCCCTGCTCTATCGATGCCATGTACTGCACTGCATATGTATGCAGTAATTTCTGGATGGGTTGTTGCTCTGTCATCGCATGAACGTTCCTGGTCATTTGAAGACTTGAGCTGCTACCCAATAGCGTTTCGATCCATCAATCCTTTTACAGTCTTGCTGGGCCTTTGTTGCTCAGTGTCTCCGTAGTCTCAACATATGCAAAGAGACACAAATTGTTCCGTTCAGTCATCCGCCAGACTTGCTCAAGGAGCATTGAAACATGTCGAACCACAACCTATGACGACCTCTACTGGCAGATCTTTGCCCTACCTTGCGAATACCCTTTTATGACGAACCACTTGATCCCGTTTGACAATGTCTTGTCTCTGACCTAGCCCAACTCACTGGGTATGTTTGCTGGATGTGTGTGGGTTTGATACCTTGTCTCGCCTAGCCCGCTTCGCACCACACGGTCCAGTCGCCTTGTTACATATCGCACAGGGAAGAGGACGATCTCCCCATTGTCCACATAATTCCTCACTGTCCAGCATGTACGGGTACAGGCCCTCTTCGCCAATTCGCCTTCAACTCATCTCGACCATCCCAAACACCCTTGTATCCCGCCCAAAATATGCTTTTGCCTGGAGACCCTTGCAATCTCGTAGAACCAGTGAGATCCAGCAGCGGATTTCATGTCCAGTCCACAACGTCGCATTGCACCCCTCTTGATCCCTGCAAGGATCGTATTGGCTCGTTCCCGCTAAAGCCGCGACAACGGTTATGCGCAACATGCGCTAAACCGCAACATCAATACAGGATTGTAATATCCGTACTCAGTGATTTTATTCTGCCGCCGGCTGCATCTTGTCGTCTTCACGGTATCGGCCAAAAGCTTTGTCTTCATGGATGCAGTTCATCTCTGGTCTCAAGGCGACTGTACACTGTTCGTGGGCAAAGCTAGCTCGATACCGCCCAGCCTTGTTTTGGCTAGTAGATCATAAGACGGGATTCAACCTCGCTCAGATCCTGACTTTGTGCCATCGTCGTCCTCATGGTCGGCGCACTGACAATCTACCATCCCATCAAGCTCACTATGGCACAGACATCTGCCACTCCCTACTTATCTCTCATGAAGCACGAGCAACTCGAATAGTTCGTTTAAGATGCTTGTTATTGATCGTCTGCCTTACACATATTTACGTAGATGGGTAAATGTATGAGAGAAGAATCTCCTGTGGACCTTGGCCCGTGAGGGCCGTGAAGATGCACCATCACCCAGCTCAGACACGTAACGGGTCGCTCGCTCAGCTCTCCGCCAGGTACTGTACATGATATTATCCCCACCTCTCGTTAGCCGTTGTGGTTTCCACTCCTTGCGCAGGCCCCCGGGTGCGTGCAAGCGGCAGACTTTTTGCTTTGTTCCTCTCTATTTTACATGACAGGGGAACTGCTCGAGATATGACCTTGTCCAGACCCCTGGGCAGGGACATGGCAGCTATGGCTTCGTCAACCTAACCCCACCATAAGGTGTGTCCTCACTTGCCGGATTAAACTCATATATACATCCCAAGCCCGGCTTCAGTGTGGAAGTTAACTTGGATATCATTCCTTTTGTCCAAAGACATCATTCCTTCTTTATTTTTCTTTCCACTTCAAACTACTTATTCTATACTCTCATTCACATCATTATCATCCTCTCACTTTGCAAACCAAGATCAATCTCTATTTCCATTCGGAGATTGCCTCTTCATAATCCATTAAGTCCAACTCCGTGATATTCTGCTACCCGTTTGACTCCCGGCTAAGTCATCACGCCCTTGTTCATCACTCTGTTGCCATCTCGGAAACGGGTTCAAGCTCTCTGCAACAGGCCGACCCGTCCGTGAAAGCAGAGCAGAAACATTGCAACTGCACTGTGTTGGTGTACCTGTCTAGCTACACTGACTGGTCTCACTTCCGTTTCCACTCACTTATCTTGGCCTATCCCCATCTACTCTCCCAAATGATTGTCACAAGGCAATACGATACAGAACACAGCCGTTGGCCATTCAGCAGATACGAAACATCTCGCAACCCCACGAGCCCTCGCATGTCGAACTCTTACGATGTTAATGTCGAGCTGCCGGCACCTACGAGTTGGCAAGGCTATAGCTCCGATACTTCTCGGGTCCAGCTTTACACCTCACGAAATGAAGGTACACAGTCTTCTCAAATGCGTCACCCGGTAGAAGACAAAAGCAACGCCCTGGGAATTCAATTGAGGTCTGAGGTAGCCAAGGGATATTCGTCCCAACTCCCGGCTATAGATCAGGGTGGAACCCCCTCATCTGCACCAAGGCTTACAAACCTCACGAACCATGGCTATGGTATGAAACCCAACACTGCAGGACGGGAAACTGGTCTCTACTCGGGATTGGGAAATACGTCCCAAGCAGCAACAACGAGCACCTTCGTGCCACCACATCGTCAAGCATCTGAATTCTCATCCGGCCAGTCTAGCCAAGGCGGGAGAGGTAACTCTCCACAAGACGAGGATGAGGATGACCTTGATGACGAAGATGTGCTCGATGGCGAAGGAGAGAGTTCTACCATGACACCTGCAGAGCGAGCGGCAGCTCGACGCAAAATGAAGCGCTTCAGGTTAGTTTCTTCAACACCGGCCCCAAGGCAGGAGCTCACCATAATAGACTTACTCACCAGCAAACTCGATTTCTCATGAGCGAGTTCGCCAAGCAACCACATCCTGATGCAGCACATCGTGAGCGGCTCTCGAGAGAGATCCCAGGGCTTAGTTCACGCCAGGTCCAAGTTTGGTTCCAGAATCGGTACTTGTCACTTACGAATAATTGTCGAGCTGTTGCTAATTGTGTCACAGACGCGCCAAAATCAAACGACTTAATGCCGACGATCGCGATCGTATGATTAAGATGAGAGCAGTTCCCGAGGGATTCGACAACATCCAGGCACTCCATTCGCCATATGGCGCAGTTCATGGAATGAACACACCTGTGCCTTCACCAGGACATTTTAGCACCCAATCCTATGCCCAGCACATGATGAGGCCTCTGATTGTCGATGGTCGAAGGAACGATACGCAAGAGCATGTTTCACCAGCCAACATGATATCAGGATTCGGCGGGATGGGATACAGCCCTGCTGGTAGCATGACTAGCTCCAGCCTCGCATCGCCGCTTTCGCCAGCCCACAGTGATCGATACTCCTACGGTGGACAATTCTCCGCTCCTATGGCAGGAAGTCAGAGAACATCGCACCCGTTCGGACAACACCATGGACTTGGAACTCCTGTTGAAATCCATCGATCGAGCCCTCACCCCATTCCGCCTCCATTGCTCCGCGACACCCTATCAAGAGCCAGGTCGGAGTCCTCACAGTCGCCACTGCGCCCTAACATGTCATGGAAGGGTGATGTAGTTGACTATTCGTACCGAGTATCCAACAGCGCGAGCCCGAACCCCTCTGAACGACACTCGACTTTGTACCAGCCCATTCCTATGAACCACCACTCTGATAGTACTAGTGCTATCAATGGTTACGATACAAGCTCTTTCCACGCGAATAGGACCTCTCCAGGAAGTCAAGCCCCCAGGTCAGACATTTAGGGGCCCATGAAAAACTTTACAAATATGCTCATGCCTGTTTCGTACAAAGCGATTAGGCGTTGACGAGCTAGGCTCGTGCCGACACTGCCGTTATCAAGGTCAGGCATTCCGTAGCTCGAGCTTCTGACCAGCTCACTGGATTTTTCTTCGGGTTTTCTTTTTTCTTCCTTTTCTGCGCTGCGCTATTGGGATCGGAACTTGTGTTGAGGCGTAAATCGTTGTTAGAGTAGGGACAAGTCGGGTACTTGACCATGATTATGACCCTTTCCTATGTTGGCATTACAGGGATAAGGCATTTTACATGATGACGATGCATCTGAAAGTGGGATTTGGTGGGTAAAGGAAATAAGAGGAATTGCCGGAGGTGACTGGCGCTACGACTGGATTTCGAAACGGGCCGGTCCTTGTTTGCCTCTTCCATGTATAACATGTTCACGATTGTGTGAGCATGGGTTAACTTGCTTTAATAACAGAAGTAGTTTGTTAGATCAGCGTTGACCCGGTCTAAGAATAAAGCCTATCAAGTCTCATACAAGTGGTCAAACTTTGTCAACCTGCACCTATCTATGATGGGTGACAATATTTAAGAAGGACGAAATGTGCGATAAAACTTAGGCATAACTTAGGACTAAATCTCAACAAGTAGGCAAGTAAAGTAAAAACTTAGTATAACTTAAGGACTAAATTCCGATTAGCAGCTGTATTTTATCAACGTGAAAAATCGGATGATCCAATGTGAAGACAACTTGGGTAAATGCTTGTGTAGATTAGAACTAAGTTTTAGCCTCCTATGATAAATACCTAGGTGGGAGAAATGGTGACCTCAATCATAATCCTTCCTATTTTGTTGAAAAAGCTCCATGCTCTTCTTGGTAGATATGAATTGTGGCAGTGTTATTCATATGTAGAAAAATGGTGGAAAGAAACCTGAGAAATCAAAGGCTATTAGCCTTTACTGCAAACAGACGAAGATCCAAAGAAAGGCAAAGATCCGACGTGATAATGCAAGCTCTTTGTGGTCAGATAAGCCAGTTATCCTTATGGCAGCCAGGCGGTTATCAGTGATGGGAACATCAGGCCGAAAACAACAGACATGGCTACTAGGTTTACCAGATGTTGGGTGTCATCACTGTGAGAGCGCATGAGCCGGATCAATGCTCATCCTAGACTTACCATGGCAGTAGTTTGGACATATATCATTGCATGAGTATTTTACGTCACAATATAATGGCATCGGAAAACCATATGCTCCCCATCATCTGTTTGATTCTAGGGACAAAGGGTTCAGAGATTGAAGATATGTCACTTGCATCAGGTCATCAGCGCATCATGGTAGCCGCACGAGGGGCCCTCGTGATGATGGTTTTAGGCAAGGTTACTGAAGTGTGCTCTCGACCACATATCCCGAGATGTTACAGCAGCGTAGGGTCGAGCAGGCTGACAATGGTTGAGGGATGGTGGTGGTCTTTGTTGTATGAAAGAGGGAGGAAAAATTCAGCGAGAATATTTGCCATCTTATCCAGGCGATTTAGTCATGTGACCTTGGCCTCCACTGGTTGCTGTAGTCAAGTGGATACTCTCCGGGCCATTTTACAGGGCGTCGGAAGATTCGACTATATCAGCTGAGGAATAAATAAAAGTTGGGCAAGATACTACTGTAGATCGGACTAAAACTGGCTCAGGTTTTCTGTCATCTAGTCTAAAGGCCGCCATTTCTTATGGTACCCTGCGGGCCATTCTCCAGACTTTGTAGTGGTGCGTGCCTCTAAATTTCGGACTAAAAAGCGACTTACTAGTGTCAACGACAGATTCTGGTTTCTGACATGATGCGTTTCTTTGTATTAGGCGATGTATTCCAGAGTGAGGAGGATATGTTTATTGAGTCTAGGTCTACAACATTGAATCAGTATTTGTACGAAATATTTCAGAGTAACCACTCTTTGATCTCATCTAGATACGTAGTACATCAAATCAAATAACAAAGTCTTTGCAGAGCAAAAAGTATTGTACTTCAGGTTTGAACGCTATGCCTCAATAAATATGAAGCACAGGCAATTCTCACTGAGAGGTCTTTCTTCTCCCGCCTTATATCATTCAAGTGAGTGAGAGGGGAATGCATTTATACGATTCAATTCTATTTCCTGACTCTTTCTTTGTCACGAAAGACAGTTCACAAGCTGAGACGTGATTCGGCGACACCGTCGGCGTGGGCCTGAGCTCACCCGACACGACAGCCGACCCTCTTAAAATTGCCTCGTCTTTCAGGCTCAAACTAAGGTAGCCCGCTCTCCACTGCCTGCCTCTCCCTCATTCCAAAGTCAAACACTCCGCTCCACACCTCACCTCTCGCCCCCATTCAACCTCTGACAACCACACCAGCCATCGCCCTATTTCGACATTCAACCCTCGCTTCACGCCAGCGACATTCGTCCTTTACCTCTTCAAATTCATTGATTCTACATTATCGACATCAACAGACTCCCGCATCGTATCGCATCGAACCTATTTTCCACCTGCGCCGCGCCCGCTCATTTACCGAGTCCCGAAGAAAACCCAGTGCAGTGCATGACGTTTGACTGAAGAGAGAAGCGGAGCGCAGCGACTCTCGGTCGACGGCCGACGCGACTCTCGCCCACAAACCTCCCTCGCGGAGTCGTCCACGATGTCGTTCCATCCTCAGACTCCCCAGAGCCCTTCGCAATTGTCTTCCGGGACCTCGGAGCCTGTGTACAGCGTGTCAACCTCCATGACCTCCATGGCCACCCCGACCACATTGCCGACTCCCGCCCACAGCGTAACTGGAAGTGCCCATCACGATCTTGCCATGGCCGACGATTCTCCCCAAAAGCGGAAGCGCTCCGTGGATGACAGCGGCGACCGCGAGCAGAAAAAGGTTCACCTCGAGGAAAGCAAGTTGGGCATTGAGGACCTGCATCTAGATGTGGGGAAGAAGTACCTGCTTTGCCATACTCGTAAGACTCCCTTAACAGCCCCGTCTTCCGCTCCTTCTGGCTTGGATATTGGCCCTGAACGAGATGAGAGCCTATTGCGGGCATTATCATACCACCATACCATCCCCGCCCAGAGAATCGTGTATTAACATGCCTTGATTTTTAGCCCTTCCGGAATCTCTACCGCGCGTCTCAGCAGATCTTTATGACATGTTCAACCTTAGCGATCTCGCTGCCGAAGTAGCTCGAGAAAAGCCCAACGGTGAAAAGAACGCATTACGCTCATCCTACACTGGCCACATGAAGCGTTTAGGTATCGCTGGTCACTGGAAAGTACAAAGAACGGATAAGGAATCTAACGAGAAACCCGACTTCTTTGACATCCTGCACATGCCCGATGAAGATTGGGATAATACCATTGTCAAGGGCCAAAATATCAAACACGGGCTGTCACAAGCCAGTCTTTCGACACTAGGACGAGCACTTACCATGGCCAAGGGACCTTTAGGGAAGAGGGATTGGGATACATCAGTACTAGGACTCCAGACTCCAGGTGGGGATTCGAAACTACCATCGTCAGCGAGACCTACCGCCCCGAACACGCCTCTTAACGTTCCTGGCGCGGTTGGACGACTAAAGGCCCAGGGGGCTTCTTCGAATGACCCCAACCGACCGAAGCGTAACGTCAAGAAGCGGACATACGGCGACAGCAGCTTCGAAGGGTATGGCGAAGGCTACCCCGACGATGACACAGCCGTGGAAGGAGGATACTCTACAGGAGAGGGAGAGGGCAGCCAAAAACGACGAAAGAAGGTAAATATACTCTCACCACATGTTGCCTAGGTTTGCAGCCGACTCATTGTTGATCGTGTTTAGAACCCAGGCAATTCCTCACCATACCCAGGCGCTATGCGCCAACAGAGCTACGGCCCTGGTATGGTTGGTGCGTGATGTATCCAATGGATACATTTCCTTGCCGGTCGTTCAACCAAGTCTCGCACGCTAGACTCCTCTCATTGGGTCTTCGTAAGCTGGGGAGTATACCGTACCGAAAGGAATCTCGCAGTCTCTGATTAAGCTGCTTGACAACGGAAGATACAGTCCCGATACCAGACCTTCTATCATGTCTCATGTCTCACGATAGGCTTTTTGCCCACTCTATTTCACGCCTTTGTATACACATCACGCTACGTTACGATTCCGTCAGAGGCAATCTTTGCCTGACATTGGGGTCACGCAAATTGAAGACGAGGTCGCCCGCGGTCTCAAACTCGCAACTAAAAAAATTCTAGTGGGATTTGCTTTGATAGCCTTGTGGGATTTAATCTTAGTCTTTTACTTTTCCTGCATTCAGAAGGGACGGGGAAACTACCTTACCGTCCCAACGAGCACGGCGTTCGGGCAAACGAGAGAGGAGGCATAAGGAATTGCCCTGTTTTTAATGCGTTTATTATTCGCTTGAAATGAGATGTTACCTAGAATTAACGCTTTTGCATGCTGGACTACTTAACTTGCTCGAGGTACTATAAACTAAGAGCCAGAATAGCGCGTTTCTTGAGACAATAAAAGCCCTATACCTTAGAATATATACGATGACTTCAATGGCCCCCTGAATCGAGTGTCATAAGAAATGGCTTCTTAATAACAGATGCTAGAAGACTTAAAGAGCACCGAGCTTTATGCTAAGTCTGTCTACTTCACCTTTGTTCGCCCAGTAGTACTTAGATAAAAGACGTGTATCGCTTGCTTTATGCTGTCTATGGCTTTTGAATCATATAGACACTCTTCCAAGTCTCGTATATCGTATCGCATATCTCATTACACAAACGCCTCGAATTTTCAGCCGATTACATCCTCCACGTATACTCTCAAGTACATTGATATACATTAGCTGAGCAAAATACTCTGTCGATATTCACCAAACACCAATCCCGTAGAGATGCAATTGCAAATATTGACATTACATTTGATCTCCACCAAAGTTACCATTCTCAACTGTAGGATACATGCCGGTGGTCATCTCAGCCCAGCTCCAGTCCAGTGTCATGGGTAGAGAGAAGAGGTCTTGCGGAAGCAGCGGTTGCTGATACGCCGACATCGGTACTTGGGAAGGTGAAGGCACGTTTCCGTCCCCATAGTTCATCGAATCAAAGTCGCCATTCTGATGAGGCTGAGGTACTGGGAACTCTTGAGGCCAGCCGGCTGACATGGCTGAAGGAGAGGGGTCGTTCATTGGTGTGCCGACAGAGTAAGGTCCCCTTGAATCAGCGTTTGGTGGTGGTGACAACTGAGCCTGTGACGGTCTTCTATGAACTGTCGAAGACGCTGCAGCAGATGGGTGTCGCGTTGCGGGTCCAGTAGCTGATTTATTTATATCCTGGTTTTTGCGCTTGCGTCGAGAAGATTGCTCTTTTTCAGCCTTGTCAATAACAGCCTTGGCTATACGTTCAAATTCGGCACAAATGCCGAGCATTCGGTGCACACCACCCTGTTCGGCTTCTGGCCCAAGCATAGAGAGAAATGTTACCACCACGTTCATAAGCCGAGTATCAGACTTCGCACGGGGGTCGAGGGGGTTTTGAAGGATGTTTCCAAACAAAGTCACGAGAGCAGATACAGGAAAATACAAAATCATCCTTCACATAATTGTTAGTTTGTTTCCCAAATCAACAAGACTCGGATACTCACCAAACACAAGCAAAGTCGCCCTGAGGCACATACTTCAGCAGAGACACAGATGCTCGTGCTGCAGCCGTGCATAGTGCCGCCGAAGAAAAGACTCGTGGATTGAGAGGTCGGGCATTTAGACCCTGGATGGCATAGTTGGCCAGTCGACTGGTCCAGAATCCGTGGTGAACCGACATGCGGTGGATGGTAGTAAGGCAATTATAATAGGTAAGATGTAGCATGACAATATGAAGAATTAGTGGAGTATGCGACGCGTTGATGTCGTGTTCGGGCCGATAGTCGATCGGGATACTGTCCTTCCATTCCTCCAACTTGGTGTCCAGCTCACCAATAGTGCTGAGCAATTCTCCATCTGACTGCTTCGTGGCTTGGACGGAGTACAATCTCTTGTAAACCTCGCTCTCAATGGTAGCAAACTCGCACATAACCCGGAAGAGGTTCATCTTGCCTTTGCCGTCAGCCAGTGGAATGTTACCGATGTTGTCCGCCGGGTCAGCATCGGGTAGTTCGACGTTCATATCATCATCGTCTTGAGCAGGTGGACGACCGGCTCGGAGACAAAGATCTTTGTCAAGCATGTAGGCGATCCAAAAGACTCTCTTGCGCTGCTCGATCTCAATAGGGTTGAGGTTGAAACCAGTTCCGCGTTTATGAAGACCAATACTTTGGGCCAGGCGCATTGCTGCTGCCACCAGCAGAAAAGCGGGCTGAGGATTGGGCGTTCCCTGCAAAAATAGGGCCATGCCTAGAAGGGCCTGGACACTCAGCAAATCAGTGTTTCGCATGGTCAGCTCG
Source organism: Fusarium heterosporum (assembly GCA_013396295.1). Classification (NCBI taxonomy): domain Eukaryota; kingdom Fungi; phylum Ascomycota; class Sordariomycetes; order Hypocreales; family Nectriaceae; genus Fusarium; species Fusarium heterosporum. The sequence goes on along the minus strand of JAAGWQ010000191.1, from coordinate 20,845 downwards.
GGGAATACGCCGATGGCATTCTTGAGATAGCCCCAGGCCTTGTCATCCTCATCTTGTGGCACGAGATTACTCATAACCCGCAAACGATGGGCAATGGCGAGTGCAATATTGAGGCTTGCCCACCATCCAGAGCCCTGATATGGCTCTGAGGAGTATTGCAAATGTACTAGATGCATGAAGGTTGGTTGATGAAACAGAGGGAAGATGCAGTTGAAGTTGTCGAAGAAGTCCTGGAGTAGTGACAACGCCTCAACCTTGGACGGGAGAGGCCGGAAGATGGGACGTTGAAACAGATCGCCAAAGACTTCAGGTTTCCAATTAGTCCACTTGTGGTCATCGACAGATATTTCAGATATAGTCCTTTGAAAAGAATCGTCCCCAGTCTTGGAATTTACCCACGAAACTCCCTTAGGCGAAAAGATGGAGAAGCCAGAGGATGAGCCTACATCTAATCAGCAAGACGTTTCTCAACCATTGATATAGTGGTATCTTACCAATATATCTTGTTTCTCCAAAGTTATTAGTCACTAGAGAACACATCATCTCCGAAAGCGCCTCTACTTCCACCTGGTCTTCTGAGTTGACTTCTTCCCCGTTTGTAGTCGGTGCCGGAGCTGTCAAAGGCGTTGTTGATGGAGCTGGCGTCGTTGATTTGCGCTTGTCATCCTTGGCAGTTGAGTTGGGGGAGGTTAGTGAGCTTTGGGGGGTCATGACATTTCCATCCGTAGCAGAAGGAACTGAATGAGTAGGTGAGTTAGGGCCGGATACAACAGCCATCGACGCTTGTCGTGATTTTTGTTGTCGTTCCATCAGCTTTTTCTCCAAAGCGCCAAGATCACCATCCTCGTCGTCAAGGAGGCCTACGAGCGCAGGCAATGTCGTCAGCATGACGAGTTTTTTCTCGTGTCAAGCATGTTGAAAGGTTACCTACCAGAAAGTCGTAAAAGATGTTCCATGCGATTCAGTCGGTTCTCAAGTCCCTCGATATACTTCGCACTTGGAATTTGTAAGCAACCGTGGTAAGGCAGGAAGACACACAAAAACACATACCCTTTAGGGGGAGCGCGCTTCTTCTCAACTTGGGTAAAGATGCATTCGGTCTTGTAGTTAATGCAGTGAGTACAAGAGGGCATCTTGCCATCACACTTGATCTTCTTCTTCCGGCACATGTCACAAGCCTATAGAAATGCCGATCAGCATATAAGATCTTGAGGCCGGGAGGTCCGGCTTCTATTCTCCGGTATCATACCCTAGCAATTCTTCTCCTCTTTGGATCGTTGGCGTCTTCGAGCATCATGGCCGAGTCATTGAACATTTGTGCAGCAATCTCAGGAGGCAATTGCGGTAGTCCGTCGTAGCCGCCGAAAACCTGGGGCGGTTGATTCATGATAGGCGGGGCCATGCCCGGGACTTGAAAGCCCATATGGTCCATCTTGCTGTAGCACAGATTGTGTCTGATATTGGTCAAAGACGTCGATCGAAATAGTTGACAGTCGAGGTTCGCAAAGCGGTGCCAGCGGCGTGCCCGTGGGTCAATTCAGCGATAATGAATGAATAGTCGTTTTGCGACAAAACAGACGGAGATGCGACAAGTGATGGTTTGTGTAAAATGAGTAGGTAATAGTTCGATGTTAGGTCTCAGATCGGATGGGTATCATGTAGGCGATGTAGAAAGCGAAAGTTGAAGCTTGCAGTCGAGGTCGAGGTCGAGGTCGAAGTCGAAATTGGAGTTGGAGATTGTGGAGAGGTTGAGGTTGATCGTAGATCGAGCGGGAGCCCACGGGTCGCTTAGTTGTAATAGAACAGACAAGGAGACAAAGTCCGACCTAGAGAAACAGGCTGGGTGGGTTCTTTTCTTGAGACTTGGAGGCGCTGGCGCGCTAAAGAGAAGGAGAGCTTCCAGGCCAGGCCAGACCAGGTCAAGCCCAAATCCAAGTCCGAGTCCGCAACTTGATGGACTGACTGACTCTATGACTGCCACTGTCAGACTGAGACGGAGATGAGTGGGCAGTGGTCGAGGTGGGGGTGGGCGGAGTTTGGTTGGTTTTGTCCTGGTGCGACCTCCTTGACGGTTACAGGGGGTTAGAGTCTAGAGTCTAGAGCCTAGAACCTAGAACCTAGAACCCGAAGTCTAGAGTCTAAATGGCAACTTTGAAAGATGGACGCGAGAATGAGGTCAATAGAGTATCAACTTCGCAATAGAGAAAAGAAGGAGAAAGAAAGGAAGATTCGGCAAGTTGCTTTGGGTGCTCTTTCCTCAAAATCAGGTAGATCATGTCTAAAGCATGAACCGGCAAGTCCGTCATCCGTCAACTTGAAGAATCTGCTACCCATCCATCGGTACCTGGCTTACCTCACCTTGGCCCGGTGAGACAGAGTAAGTCGCAGGGAAACCAAGGCAGGACCTTAATGCGCGGGCTTTTGTTTCGAATCAGGGAAAGGCCAAAGAAGATGCAATCCCCTAAAGGTAACGCGGCCGGTAGTTGCTAGGGGTCTTTTGGTTATGTTACAGTAGACTCGCGTATACCCACTTGACTAAGATGGAGGTGGCCTAAGGTCTAGAGATTCGGTATTCGGATCATCAGCATGTCCAGCGAGTGAGTGCCTCATGACGATATCAACGACACTAGTAGGTAGCCAATCGCATTAACCCAGGAGAAAACAGTCCGTGCAGGTTGTTAATTAATCAACGTTATTAACTGTCAGTATTTCTTAAAGTTTGTGAATCCTTAAAGTTTCTGAGATGCACAGATAAGGACCACCCAAATATTTGTAAACAGCCCAGACCTCGTCAATAATGGAACTCTACATCCCTACTCGGTAGTAGTGTAGTTCTCTCTAGGCCCTGTTCTGTTCTGTTCTTGGCAGGAAAGACGACATTGTTACACAGCCATCTCTTCCGCAAACGGCATAGACGCGGTGCCCTCTGACAGGTAGCCATTTGCAGCACTAAAATTTGACAGCCAACAACCAAAGATATGATACAGTAATACCTACTGCAGACGCCGCTATACGGATATAACTTTGTTTCAGTATCAACGCTATCTTGGCCATCTTTACTTGATGTCGTGTTTCATTTAGGAGCTGACTCTGGTGACGTGTCTCAATCCCCAAAGCCACAACCGTTGCCTCATGCCATTGGTAATCGAGTCAATCATGATCTTAAACGCCCAGTGATGCCCGCTGCTCTACGGATAGTCTAGTCTAGATTCCCTAGACCCCCCGTCCCATCCCCCCCATCCTGAATACGTAACTTCATCCGAACCTAAAAGGAGGCTGTGCATCCCCGAACACGTTTTTTATCAATAAAAAGGGTCAAGACTTGAAGAAAGTGGTTGTTTCAGTGAGAGAGCACCACTTGGACCAGGTAAATGTGCTTGAGGACTCAGAGCTTTCCCCAGACTTTGAACACTTTGATCACATATAAATCAAAGCAGGAAATAGCTTAATGTCCAGGATACTTTACTTGTATGACAGAGTATTGCTATTTTCACATAATAATTGTTCAACATTCCACCTATAAAAGTCGTATTATAATGTTTCCTGTCATCCCGTAAGCCCTCGCGTTCGGTTTTCAGGGTCCCTTGCTCGTATTCTTTCTCATCCCTTGTCCCCTGTCATTTAATGTTTCGTATCCGCCTCGAATTGTGTTTGATATGGATATGCCTTGGAACCGACACTCACCCGAAAGTCTAATTGGGACTGGAACAGATCCGAACTCGGCACATACTATTTGTAAGTGCAATATGGTCCTAATAATATGTTATAAGTTGGTATTCAAATACGGTTAGCATAAACCAAAACGACAACGACGAAACTGAAGCTATCGTTCCAGAGCATCGCAAGCTGTGCAACTCCCTCATCCGCCCTTTCGCAGCTATAGAGGGTCATATCGAGTTCGGAATACGGTTGGATCCAACTGCCATACCTAACCCTCGACAGAATGTGGTAAACTTCGACATAACTCGGTGCAATTCTCTCCAAATTGGGGCCAAGCTTAGAATGAGATCTTAATATATGTAGGCTCATCAATGAAATGTGGCTGGTCTCAGGTACTGAAGCCGTGGTTATAGGAGTCGAGCTGGTAGGAAAGCTTTGAGTAGAGCATTACCATATTCTACGCTAAATCTTTCCGAGTCTTTTTATCATTTACTTTAATGTAGCCATCTCTCGTGATATCTCGAGGCCGGGGTAAGTATGAGGGGAAAGTGGCAGTGATTTCTGGTTAGCTCTAAGCTTCATATCTTCCTTGACTATAACTTATCTCATTCCCTCCTCCTTCTTCATTGATATCTTCAAACATCCTATATAAGGATCTGAACAGAGGGAGACGGATTGATTTGCCAAAAGATGGAGGCCTTTTATTGGCACACTATTAATTTGGTATACGATGGGTACGCATATAAGAACGGTTCATCCGACTGGCACAGCATGGGTCTAGGAGTAAGGACTGCAGCTTTTCATTTCTGATATACCAGCATGTTGCTTTGCGGTAATCTAATCTAAAGTTTGAGGCTTTTCGTCTAAAGTCTGAGGCTTCTCGTCTAAGGTCTAAGGCTTAAATCCCCTCCCCCTTAGACTGGTTTTCTTACATCTCAGGGCATGAAAGCTTCACAGAGTGCAATATAAAGTCTCAATAGTACAGCCTTCTAGGCATTGGTATCTTGTTCGAATCGCGAGAAGCACTTGTATTATATATACACCACACCTCTCCTCCATCCACTTGCAATACCTGGCTTGCATCGTGCAAAGTCCACCCGAAAGTGTATATGTATCTCTCCTTCCCAGCAGAGGTCGTTAAGTCGGAAGTGAAGTGAAGATCAACGTAGCAAATATGTTTGTCAATGACAGTAGAGAAAAGAATGGACAGTCAAGCGTCTCAAAATAAATGTTTTCTGGTACAAATCGCCCAGCTTCCTCCTTTTTTTCGGTGACAAGAAATCCTCCTCTTTATTCTGTTCACCTCCACTTCTAATATCCCGATAGCTTCAGATTTCGTACCGCCAAAAAAAAAACAATCACCAGTAGCACAGTGGCCACATTTGAACGCCGAAGATGCTTCGCATGCCACTCCTGTATGTGGCAGCGACCATGCATGATAAATGTAGAACGGAAACGCAATGACCGCGAACTAGCGGCTTTATATAGCTGGTGTATGTAGAAACAACAGCAGCTGGGAGAGTATATCGAGATGGTTCATCATGTAACAGTGTATAGAACGCTCGGGTATCAGGAAACAACGAAAGCAAGACGTAAAGGTGGGTATTGCTGTATATCAAATCCGCTCTTGGAACCGTGACGGTGACTCATGCGAGGCAATGGATGCACCGCCTGTTGAGCCGCCGAGAGCATCCGAGTCAGGCCTCGGTCGAGGGTCAGTAAAAGGATTTGACTCTGTGACGGGTGTTCGTGCGGGACCAGATCGAATAACCGGCACACCACTTATAGGTCGCATTGGTGTCCCAAGAGCAAGATGATGTGAATCCCGATCGGCAGGGTCGAAGGCCATGGAGCCTCTCCAGTAGTCAGAATGGCCACTCATCATACTTTCTCGAACCGCTCGACCGCTGGTTGGAGGGCCGCTAGGGGGAGGGCCGCTAGGAGAAAGTCCAGTAGAAGGAGGTCCATCTCGAGGATCGGAATACCCATCGCCGCCAACCTGAAGAACAGAAGGTAACTTTTTCCCTGATACTCGATAGAATCCTCTTTCAGTATTGGCAGCGGGCTCGGGTGCTTGTCTTTGCTTTTTACCCATCAGTCCTGCGAGTGTTGCAGCCACGACTGATGATGCGCCGGAACGCTCTGCCATTGATCCGCCGTCGGGTCCAGACCCAGGACCACCTATTGATCGCGTACCAGTCCCGTTGCCCCCGAGTATTCCACCTCCGGGATGCTTCTTCTTGTACCTGAGAGCGAACAAAACAAAGAATGCCAGGAACGCAACACCAGCAACGCTGCCAACGACACCACCAATTACTTGCTTCTGTTGGGGCGAAAGCGTGCTGGTATCAGTACCGTTAGAACTCGACGTGCTGGTTTCTGCTGGTGGTGGGCTGTTAGCTGTTGCGCCACCAGCACCTCCTCCTTCGTTGTTTTCGTCCGCCCAATAACCCGAAGACCACGTTTCCTCTGCGGAGATACTGGAGTAGACAGAGTCAGAGTAGCTATATGCTGAACTCGTATCACTGGGGTTGATGGAAGAAGTGATGAAGGTGGAGGATACCACGATAACAGTGGAAGTACTGCGGGCGCGTGAGGTGGTGCCTGTTGTCGTCGGTATCGTTGTGGCTGTGGCAGAATCAGACTCCGTTTGAGTCACGTCTGTAGTGGCTTCCGAGGTCTCTTCGGATGTAACGTCTTGGGTCGCTTCTGAAGTGAAGTCGGATGTGGTCTCTGTTAAAGTAACATCGGTAGTCGTCGCGCTAAGGTTATCTAAAGCAAACGATGTCAGTTAGCACATGGTTACAAATTATAACTATAAATAGAAGGGGCAAATGCTCGTACCGGTTACGAACGAGGTTTCCGACCCACTAGTGTCCGATGCCGTTGTGTCAATAGCGGTTGCAGAAGCGGCTGGTGACGTTGTTTCTTGACTCGCAGTATCAGGATTGGTGGAAGTGACCGGAATGGCTGTTTCTCCAAATGTTGGGGGCACTGTATCGGATTGCACTTCAGCAGTGGGCAGCAGCGTTGTGTCGTTTACAGGCTCGGGCACTGAATCGGATACGGTCGCGTCAGGGATAGGTGCAGATGGTGATGGATCTGTCAGGCCGGGTGTTTCCACGGCGGTCGGGGCGGCAGCGGGTGGAGGTGACGGAACATCGTAGCTCGCAGCCGGAACCGGCGCCGCGGCCGCCACAGATAGCTTGGGTTCCGGGTTGGAAATGGCGGCGATGGTGATGCCCGAGGCGGAATCCACGACGACGGTAGCAGGTTCTGCGTAATGGGTCTGAACTTCGACAGGCGAGCCGGCCGAGTCGACAATTTGAACAACCGATACAGTCTGGACAACCTGAGTGACAAAATCCTGCTCAGCGCGAGGTTTTAGGACATTGGGGTTGGCGTGAACGTTTCTAGGGTGGGCGGCGCGGAGATGGAGGTTGGCTGGCGATTTACTTTGGTGTAAACGTTGGTGAGAGTGGTGGGAATGGGAGTGAGAATGGTGGCTGGTCTTGTGTAGTTGGAGATGGCTCTGTTGGGCGGGTTCGTCGAAGGTCTTGTCATCAAAGTATTCGATTTGACGCAATTGAAGATGAGCGTGGTGAAGGTGATTGCGGGTGAGATCGTTTTCTACCTTGATTTCGTTTGAACGGATATAGTGAGGATGCGAAAGTGAGCGAGGGTTGTTTGAACGAGAGTCATGTAGGTCAGACAGATCCGAAGTGGGAAGGGAAGATGATTTTGACTGAGCCAGGTTTGATGGCAAAAGATCTACATCAATATCGCTCTTCCTGCTGGGGTCCTGGTGATGATGTTGCTGCTGATCCATATTCATGTCCAGGGCCTGAGCGAGTGAAGGCCCGCTGGACGAATAAGTCATTGGATTGGGATTGGGTGGGAATATGGATGCGTCGTGGCCGCGGGCGTAGCCCGTTGGGACTTGGAAGCGTGGCGATGAAATGAATGGAGGCTCGTGCCGATGGACACCGACTGGATGGTCACTTTGCTGTACTTTTAGTGGATGTGGCCCTAAAGGTGTTGCGTAAGGAGGCAGGAAAGGCCTAACGTTAAGCCCAGCCTAGTCTACTAACGCAGGGGACGTGCACCAGCCGGTTTCAGTAACGAATACCCAAAATAACAACACGACTTTGAACTGGAGCCCAGAAGGGGGAACAAGAGAGACAAAGGTGGTCCCGATGGGGAACGCGATGTGACGATCGTACTCGCTAGCGTTGCTGGTTTTTTGAGAGAAAAGTCGAGTCCGTATTCTCCAACTGGTGCAATTCGTTGTCCAGAATGAAACTGAGGCAAAACTCCCACAGAAGAGGTCAGGAATCAATGCCAATTGTTGATGTTGCTTCGGCAAGGCACATGACCCAGACAAGATGAAAATAGATCAAAGATCACACAAGCACTCGCGGACAGACAAAGAAAGAATTAGTCTGATCTGAGCGTGTCCAGGCGGAGAGGCAGCAAAGAACGAGACCAAGATGCTGAGAGATATTTCGCTCTTTGCACCTTTTACTCCTTCTCTTTGTTCGATCGATAAACGGCAACAATGAATGGCTGGATTCGGTCCGGGGATGTCGGTTGAGTCAAGTCCAATGATTAACGAGTGGCAGGGTTATCGTAGTTGGCGAATGCTGTATCGCGTGGTGTTTGCTGTGCTCCAGCTTTCCCTGAGCACACAATTTGATCCTGATGTTTTCGAATTCGGTTCCCTTTTTCTTTGTATGCACAATTTCCAATTACTATTATCGACGAATGGTGACAAACACAAAAAGGAGCGCTAGTTGGTTGTCGTCAAAGTCGTACAGATTGTTCGTCCAGGTTCGTCTCAAAAAGCAAATGAATGACAGGGAAAAGAGCGGCGTCGTTAAAAAAGAAACGAGTTGAAAAGAGAGTGACTAGAGAAGAAAGCAGCAAAGGTAAAAGGAGAGTATTAGGGTCGGTGACAGACGATAGCGAGGAGAAGAAGCCCAAGCATAACGAGAATAGAAGAGACGGGGGACGAGAGGAGCAAGACACAGCGGGAGACGCCCTATACTAAACCAAAATGAAATAAGATAAAATAAAATGATACGGGACAGTACAAAAACACAACCTCTCAGTCTGTGGTGCAGGTGCATGGATCGACGGGGGTTTCGACGTCTGGTACCTGAACTATTCCTCTTTTCTGCTTTGTTGCTGCTCCTCCCCTGTCTCTATTCGGTGATCATACCCGGGTCGAATTGGACGATGCGCGGTTATGGATGGGACTAACGGTCGTTGACCAGAGGTCGCGAGATGGGGATAATCTCGCTTGGGGCCAGGGTCGACAGACGGGCCAATGGGGGTATGGTAGACGTACGACATAACGACATGGGTACCATCAGTAGGGCCATCAATTTATTAGCTAGTCTCCACGGAATACGACAAGAAACATGATTCGGGAGATATTTAGGGCACTTTGGGGCTTCCATGGTCAATCCGCCTTGTGGTTGGTGCAATTCATATCTGACGCTTGACCAACAGCTTCTCTTTAAACCACTTCTCAACCATAGAGTCCAGCGCGTAGCACAGGTATACAACTTCCCCACGTTAAAGTGTAATTGATGTTTGTGGTTATTTGCTTTGTACGGATATGTCAAAGTCTCGACGTGCTCAACAAAAGCAAGCTGATGAGCTAATGGGAAACATTGAACCTCTCTCTTCCGTCCCACAGGAGCCACAACTGCGCTCAGATACCAGGGTCTTTGCGTACATGTAGGTACGTGTACAGTATGGACTTTCAGCTTTGCTTTGGCTGGCTGCGAACTCAAGGACAAAGCTCCCTGTAGGAAAACCCCCTGAGAACACGACACATCAATAGTCAAACTCACTGAGACGACACGCATTGACAATTTCATATTCCTGGCTTCTCTACTTATATGGTCTTACGTACCATCATATTAAGCTATTGTTTACGTGCTTCAAGACCGAGGTGGTGGGTTCTTGGGAGAGGGGACAAAACGGTGGCTAGACAAGGATCGATGCGTGTGGCATCCAGTCCCAATGGACGCAGGAAGCCATCAAGGAGATTAGACCGGGGTCGTTTGAGCACGCACGTGTCACGGAATACTTGACGAATCGGGGCTAATGGTTGGAGATTCGATTCGATTTAAAGCTTGGCTTTTTCAGTTGCAGTTGGCGTCGAATGTTTCGGTTGCATACCCGTTGGCTTGACCAGACGTACAAGGAACGGCATAAGAATAAACCAAGGCTTGGTTATTGCTCATGATGATCAAAGGTGGTGTTTCAATGAGCGATCACCATCTAACCAATCCAAAGAAGAGAACGTTGATGAATCTCAATCCAATGACTGGATAAAGAGATCGACATTGAATGCTACCGGGCATTTTCAAGTAATTAGCGTCAAACCTTCAATATCTTCAACCGCCCACATCACATACTACCTTGAGCCTCGTCAATCTCTGTGTGTCCTCTATCTCTCCTTTCTTTTATCCCTTTTGTTGCCTGTCTGTCACTGCATTTGCAACCGGCCAATAGCACGTCTGTGTCAAAGACCAACGCCCGACCTACCTGAAAAGAGAGATGCCAAAAATACACGCAGTAGAAGCCCCGAACCAAAAAGGCCCAGCCCGCTTCACGAACATCCATGGAATGGTATGGATGGATCCAGGGCTGGACCCTGCAGGACCCGTCAAGACCTGAGTGCCCCTGGTACCTTGTATTGGTGGGTCTACTTTGCCTATGCTCACCTGTTCTCTATGTCTCTCGAGCGTTGACTCGGGCTTATGAAGTTCTGACAGAAAACAATATAGACATCCCTCCGGCTCTAATACACGTCTGCCAGGCCAATATGGCAGGCCTTTGATGCAAGTCCATGGTCCGACACTCTCGAGTCATGTGTTCCTTATAAATTAGTGGGTTTATCGTAGAGTTGTTTATGTTTTGCGGGTGGGTGGGCAAACTCGGCATCAGTGCTTGGTTGTCGCAGATACGGGATACAGATGACGACGGTGCCGCGCACTACCTTAAGCTTACATGTAGTGAGTATGCAGAAGCACCGACAGTTTAATATACGTATGTCTTACTTTATCTAAAATTCCAGGATATAGTAAGGTTTGAATAACCCTGTTCGAAGTCATATAAACAAGATACTCTAAAGCAGACTCCTCAATATGCATGCTAAATTGAATGTGTCATCACGGCCATATCCATGAACGCCACAGTTAGAATTTCACAAGTTGAATTACTAGTGATATCTTATTAACTACCGGTTTCCATTCCATTCCCGTGGTGGCGTGCTGCGCATGTTTGACTTGAAAGCATTGTCTCCCAGTCTCTTATCGTTGTTATCCCTCGCCACCCTTAGCGATTCAAAGCATTCATTGCATGGCCAGGAGATTTTGACGACTTGCATCTTGAAGTGATGTAAGGCACTGTCCAGAAATTCTGAAACACTCCTACAAGATTACTTGTTATGCTGAGGGTTATAATCACTTGTGTGTGGGTATGCGGCGTTCTGTGCAGCCTGATACAAGATATCGAAATGAACAGCGGCCACATAATCATGGGTACGTTGAGGCTAATATGTCGTATTCCGTCTGCCAGCTGGCCAACGGTGCCTGCGTTGAGCCATTCGGGGCCTTGTTGATCAGCGAACCATGTTTTCTGAGCAAGTGTCAGCCATCAATGTCCACTATGAGTCCAGGTGCGTATCATGTATGGCCATACCGAAGCAAGGTCGATGAAGATACGAACTCCGTGGTCATCCAGACTTTGATCGGATGTGAGCCTTTTCCTTAGAATGAAGGAAAATTGGGACTGGGGAGATATGCAGTCCCAGGGACGTTCTTCTATTTATACAAATTGTTGGCTTGTTTTCCACTATAACGATAGATCGCCGGTCTCGGCGTAAGACCTCAAGGCCTTTTCTGTATCGGGTCTGAACGTGGCAAAGATATCAGGTGCATCAGGAACATATGAAGGAATGGTTGCATGTTGCGGAGTTATTAAACTCTGCCCAAGCCATTTGATGGGACCTCTCTCGTTTCCTTCCAACATGTCACTAGACTTGATTGAGGACACGGCCAAGGGTTGACGGACGATATACTTCGAAATGGATGTGGAATACGGATGTGTATGATTAATGACTTTGCGACTCGGTAGATGATGGATCGTGACGATGTGTGAATGTAAGAGAATAACAAAAGGTCCAATTCTGATCCCAACATATTTGTTTTACCATAGCACGAGGCAGGCGCAATTGCTGTCTAAAAATGATCATGTTCACTTTCCTCGTGTTGAAAGGGCAGGAGCAAAGAGATGCATTGCGGCAGTTAGCCCCTGACCCGAGAACCCTCACTCAACTCAGGTACTGAGAGTAGGAAGGAATAAAGAGCACAACCAAGAAACTCAGACTCGTGAATTGTTACCTGTGGTGAGTTCAAGGGCTTGAATGTTTAGGGGAAATAGAAGGGAAGCTGTGATCGTCACCAAGGTTGGAACAGTGACACTGGTTCAGCATGTATTGGGTCAAATCGACCTCCTAAACTAGGTGCCTAAACTTCTGGGTCTCTCTTCTGATAACATCCTGATTTTGTTGTGGTCCCTGGTGCATCGAGCTTAGTCGCTAGTGTAAAGGTCTTCATCTTCTTCTTCCTCGTAAAGGCTTTCAACATCCTCTGCCTTGTCTTCTTCCTGTGCCTCATTGCCATTCCCGCCATTTGGATTGTTTGAACCGTGCAAGAAGTTGGCCTCGGTTCTCTTCAGCCCGCTGATGATAGACTTCCAAGCATTAATCATCTCCGTGAAACTTGCCTCACTATGAAATCCCACGCCATCTCGGAACTTCACCTGGTCTAGGGTGACGGTGAAGTCCTGGATCAAGGTTTCAATGCTTTGGATTGTCTCACTGTCAACAGGGCTGTAAGAGCTGTTGCAATCAGCTGAAGTGCTTGGTTGCATGCCATCATGATCGTGATGGTAGTCGAACCACCGAGTCATGTGATATTCGGTGCGAACGAATTCAAGAGCTTCATCATCATTGTTGTCGTCCTCGGGCAGAACTACGAGAAGACGACAAGCCGAGATGAGTAGCACGTGTCGCATTCTGGGAGCGAGATCGAGTCCACGCAGTGCACCGTGCTGAATAGCTCGGATGAACATAGATACCGTCGATTTATTGAACCAGTCGAGGGTCGAGACAGGGTCGTCCTTGAAGAACGTCTTCTATACAAAAAAATCAATGAGTGATTTCTACATAGTGAAAGACACACGTACCGTGGCAAGTGAAAGGATAGATACAACATCTTCTTCCTCAATGTCATGTGGCCTTTCGAACAGCGTCTTTAGCATGATAGCCATAAAACATCCAGGGCTATTGTCATCCTAAAACTTGGCCGTGATGGTGGCGAGTTGCTTATCAATTTGAGCAAGGTACCCGTCCGTCTGAAGCATAACCAACAATTTCTGTAGATCGAGATAGAGACGGACTGCTGGATGGTTGTGGTTCTTCCAGACACTGCCTTGGTTCTCTGCTAGTGCTGTACCTGATGTGTTTGTACTGGCAACCTCATCCCCGCACTCTCGTCGCAAATACTCTTTGCAAAATGTAGTCATGGCGGTTCGTGCAAGGTCCAGGCGCTTGTTCTTCTGAGTAGACTTGACGCCATCCATGAACTCCCTGAACAACACGGTGCAGGGCTCATTGTCAGCAGAGTTGGCTACCATACTGGAAAGCCCCTCATCATTCTTGTCCAATAGGAGAAACAACAGAGACCGCTTCTGAGTCAAGGGCCGAACCAAGTACTTGGCGCCGGGCGTGGTATCGATGATAAGGTCTCTGGTGGGATCGAACTCCTTTTTGCTAGTAGAAGGGGCAACATCATCGACGACTTCTCGAGGAAGGGAGAGGCCCACGATGACTACTAAATCCTTGCTGTGAAATAACGATTAGACTTGGCCAGTAGTCATCGTAGCATGATCATACCTGGGGACACCGGTAATTTGTAGTTCTGCCGGGGTCCAAGGAGGCCCAGGTGGTGTTCCAGGAATGTCGTTAGACTCGCTATCTGGTTTTTCGACTGCCGCAGCTTTGGACTTTCCTCCCTTTGACTTCGTTCCTCTAGTCTTTGGTGCCTTCTTTGAGGCGGTTTTCGCCGAACGGCCTCCCGATTGAACTCGGATGACTTGGAACGGCATTCTATCGGGAATTCCGTGGACATAGCCCCAAAGTGCAGGGTGAATGGCGAGATCGTTATTCTCCATATTGTCAGAGCACATCCGTTACACGGTGAAAGGTCTTGTCTGTCTTGGTGTTGATCTGGTATAATGTCAGTGCTGTGTTTAATGGTATGGTAGAATAAGTAAAATGGATTGACTGACATGTGAATGCAATTGACAGTGGTCGAGTAAAGAACTACGTGTAACATGTAGAGTACCGCTCTGTGGAAAGCGATGAAAGAGGAGGAAGAAAAGAAGACAGGAGAAAATGTAGAGTACCGCTCTGTGGAAAGCGATGAAAGAGGAGGAAGAAAAGAAGAGAGGAGAAAATAAGAGAAGAGGATTATATATAGCTAGAGTCTTATGATGAGTTTAGGCATTGCTGCCTTGGATGAATCACTGTGAAAGGCGTCTGCATAAATCAATATGAACACTGCACAAACACTGCAAACGCCATCTGGCACTACACTGCTCATATACCTAGGTAGGTACTGGATGATTCACTGCCTCTGACTGAATTTCGTATATATAACCTTGGCAGAATTTGATCTTCCCTCTTCTTCTTCCCTCTTCCTCTTCCTCCTCCTCCTTCTCCTTCTTCTTCCTCCTCCTTCCACACATTCCATCCAAAACCCAGTACATTGAGACCATGTCAGACAGTGATAGTGCCCGAGATCGTGCCCGCAGAGATCGTGCTCAAGAGTTCATCGAGAACAGCGGATATGGGACATAGGAGAACCTCTATGCTGCGAGTATGCGCGAGCACAACAGACGAGTACAAGAGTACCTTGCGACTCACCCTCACCCCTGGCGCGACGACCAGGAGTCAGACGACTCAAGTACGAGACAAAGCGTAAGCATCTCAGGTCTCTGCATCGAGTAAAGCTAACCAGATCAGACTCGTCTAGAACACCAAGCAGTCGACACACACCGCGAATCTAGCGTAGAGGGTGGTGATGTTTCGAGCGACGAAAACGACCAATGGAATGCCGATCAAGTCGCAGAGGAAAATACCGAACACGCTGAGTTTATTGACGATGCGGCAATGAGTGAAGAAGACCAGCAAGAAGACCAGCAAGAAGGACATGATGGACCTGATAGTGAGGCTTCATTCAATCCAGATGAAGACATGGAAGACTGCGATGATGAATCCAGCACCGAGCGCGAGACAGCCGAATCTGACGGAGAGATGAATACTGATCAGGACATGAAGAATCTGGAGGACTGACTTGTCGGAGAGGGGTATGCTACTACATGTAGTCGAGAAATAGGACATGGGGATTGACCTCACTAAAGTTCAACGTCGTTACTGAATACAAAGAATGTAGAGTTTATGGTTATCTCATCTAACTTATCCCTAACTTTAGACAAAACCGTAAATGCCAAGGTGAACATCCCATCTTCATCTTCAATTCCGGATGTCTTTATCTTGGAACCATCTTGTGCCCACCTTAGAAGCTCGGGGTGATGGTATTCCAAGAGTTGTTCGGTGTTGTTGACACCCTCTGGTAACTCGTAGTCGTCAGGTTCGTACGCCACAACGTGGCGCCACTCGATAAATAGTGACTGGAGATGCATTTCCAAGTTGTCGTGAGGCTTCTAGCGCCTGCTGATTTCACGGCCGATCTCGCTCGCCCGGTGAAGTGGCGGGTTTGCTGCTTCAACCCGTGCTCGCCTCAAGAGCGCTATTGCGATTTTGTAAGAATCACCGTTTGCTTCCTCTCTTGACTTAAACAATGCATCTCTAGCTTTCTCTACTAGAAACTCGATCTTTATGGCGGATGCACGTTCGTTGTTGGAGTCAATATCAACCTGTGCTCGCCTCAAATGCCCTATGGCAATTTTGTAAGAGTCGCCATTCGCTTCCTCTCTTGATTTGAACAGTGCATCTCTAGCTTTCTTTACTAGAAGCTCGATCCTTACGGCCGATGCACGTTCACTATTAAAGTTAACGTCAACAACATGCGTCACAACTGGTTGTAGGCGTAGTTGTGATTTTGGACGTGCGATGACTAGCGATGCCAGAAGGTGATTCGGGAGAGCCCGATGCTGACCCCCTACGCCACCTAAGGGAGCGTAGCCGTTTCCATTGGGCTTCTTGACACGAATCAGCTCAGTCAAATGACTTAAGTCATTGAAAGGACCGCCTCCTGGGAGAAGCATGAACTGGCCGGCCAGATCGCGCCATGTGTTGAATATCGGAGTGCCAGTGAGAAGGAGCGCTACACCGTATTTGAGTGACCGGATTGCCTGGTTCAGTAGCGTGGTCTCACGCTTGGCAAGATGTGACTCGTCTCATCGATAATCAATACTGAGAACTTTTGCCCAAGTTTGTCATACACCTCTTGAGCATGTGCTGGCTTCAATCCTCAAATACCCAAGTTCTAGACTAAGCTTTCTTCTAATGCCTGTGTGACCCCTGATGCATTGGACTCAGTGGCTACCTGGTATAATGGTTGCCGGTCTTTTTCCCCTTAGAAGCCCGCCATTGTTCCTGTCATTCCAATTGTTTCCAAAAATCGTGTAAGTCACACTCTCAATCTCGAATACCCTCCCACTCGTCTTCGTCGTCGCCATCATCGCCTTTGTCTTCATCATCTCCATCATCTCCATCACGATTGCTTTCGCCATGTACGAAGGTCGCCTCAACACGCTTGAGCCCTTGGATGACATTTTCCCAAACAGCAACGATTTCTGCAAACCCTGCCTCGTGGCGCATATGAATCAAACAAGCCAACTCCATCACACCTTCCCGCTATTCGTTATGGCCGAGGCAGTTGGGAAGCTCTCGCATGACAGTCTCGATATTCCGGGCTTTCTTGCCTTCGATAGGGGTGCGATAATCCTCGCGATCAGCCTCATGCCAGGCCTTGGACACTTCCAGCGTGTGTTCTAGTTGGGAGATAGCAGCACGAAAGCCGTTTACGACATGTGCACCGGAAACCGAAGGATCAAGGTATCGAGGACTATCGTCAGGTTGAGCATCGCAGTAGTGTACCATTTTGTACTGCTCACGGATGATTTGGATAGCTGCATCCTCACCCTCATCGGCTTCAGTCAGTATCGAGAAAAGATGACAAGTCGAAATAAGTAGCGAGCGTCGCAGTCTGGGAGCGAGATTGAATCCGTCTAAAGCCCCGCGCTGAATAGTTTTAACGAACTTGGAAACTGTCAAATCGTTGAACCAATTATCAATCTCTGAGGCGGGTTCGTTCTTGAACCACGTTTTCTATAGACAAGTGTTAGCCAGCGATCGCTTCATACTGTAAGATAGATATACCTTGGCAAGTGATAGAATAACCTCGACTTCTTCTTCCTTCATGGCTTGGGGTATATCAAATAGCATGCCCAGCATGACAGTCATGGTGGTACCAGGGCTACAGTCATCCTAAAACTTGGCCGTGATGTCTTTAACTCGATTCTCCATCAGAGTCAAGTGCGATTTATCACCACTCTCCATGAACAAAATCAACATGGTCTCAAGATCCATGCGCAGACGGACTGCTGGATCACTGTGATTCTTCCAACTGCTCTCTCCCTTCTCTGCCAATACCGCAGTTGGTGTGGTGTCAGTGAAATCGTCCGAATGCTCGCGAATGTAATTTTCACAGAACTTGGCGATCGCGGTGCGCGCACCATCCAGCCGCTTGCTCTCCTGAGTCGACTTGACACCGTCCATGAACTCACTGAACAGCACCGCGCATGGTTCCTTGTCGGCCGGGTTGACTTCCATACGGGAACAGTCTTGGTCTCTTCGGCCGATCCGTCTCCTGGCTGGACTCGAATGACTTGAAATGGCATTCTGTCAGAAATTCCATGGTCATAGCCCCAAAGGTTGTCATCTTGAGTATGTGCTGGCCGTATGTCTGAGAACGTAAGGTAAAGAAATTAGATGAAATCCTTATATGTTTAGGGCTAAACTTACCTCGATCTTTCAGTTCTCTTGTCTAAATTGATCTAAAGCAGCCAGTCCCTTTTGGTATCTTAGGGCCAGCCCAGCTGCGTTTTTTGAACCTTTTGCCGAGACGAAGTTGACACATCGGTCGCAGCCCATGCACTTCTTGCGATATATAGATGTCTTTGGGCCATGTGGTGTATGTGTATATATTGAATGATAAGTATATCAAGGAAACTATAAGTTGAAAAGGAGACAAGAGAAGAACAGTGTGATGAGGGTTGAGGGCTGTCTTATACCTGGGAGTTTTGCTAGGACGAGGCTTGCAGTGGCACAAGCTGTTTGATCACTGGCAAGCAATTTATATGGATATCTGTATTTGTGTATCTCTTTCCCGGTCACAAGTCTACCATGAGGTAACTATTCCCACTTGACCCCACATACATAAGAGATACATATATATAGTTGACAGAACGCCGTAAAACACTGTACCATCCTATCGTCAGTCTACTTCTCTTCAAGCATAGCCTCGATATTAACCTTCTTTAATTGGCCAGTATCCCTCTATAATAGAAACAATATAAGTTAGCTAGTACATACTGATTAATCTACTCTAATTGGCTAACTCTCCCTTTTGTGACCCCTTGGTAGACTTGTGACCGCGAAAGAGATAACTTGCTTTTGTATGTCTGTTTGGTAACAAAAGCCCCCCACTTGCCGATCAACAAATTTGAGTAAGGTACAGTCAGTACATACCTGTAGTGCTATAGTAAGGTACCTAGTATGCAACCACTTGAAAGTTGGTACATACATACTCTGCCAATCACTGGCAAACTTGGCACAAGCAACATCATAGACGTTTCAGATACTCACGATTACACACTCAAGCCGCAGATTAATCTGATTCGATAGTTCCTGATGTTGAAGATTGAGGCACAGCCACTCCAGGGTCCAACGGTTACCCCACGTTGGCCCCCGTTATCGTTATCGCTACCATCAACCTCTTGTTACTTCTACTTCTACATCAACATCTGCTGCGACAAAGCCACACCAAATGTCAAGAGGCCCTGGAATCAAGGCTACAAAAAAGACTAACAAGAATATATCACCAAATCTTGGTCCTCGAGCCTTTCTGCAATTCTCGTCGTTCCTGCTGAATTCAATCCGCGTCATCGCTCAACAATCATGGACCTCTCTTCGCCGCCGCCGGCCTACACAGAAAAGCCTCCAATACCACCGCGAAAGCCAGTCAATTCCTCCTTTTTAAGTAGCAAGCAACCTCTTTCCTCTTCTTCTACACACGGGCCGTCCCTGGGGAAACCATCTGGACCATGGCTTGGCCCTGACCCACGTTCCTCCTCTACGCAGTCTCTACTCCCTGATACCTCTTTCAACGATCATGCCTCATCTTCTGGTGATTATCTAGGTCGGCGCAAGTTACTTATTGTCTATATCCATGGATTCCTGGGTAATGATCAGTCTTTTCGGTCGTTTCCTGCCCATGTCCATGCTCTTCTCGCCAACCTCTTAGCCGACTCTCATGTCATTCACTCCAAGATATATCCGCGCTACAAGACGTATCGCTCTGTGGACGTTGCTCGCGATAACTTCAGTGAATGGCTGCGCCCCCATGAGTCACCTACTACAGATGTTGTTCTTGTTGGCCATTCGATGGGCGGGATACTGGCAGCTGATATTGTGCTTATGGTATGTCAACGCCTGTCGTCTTTATGCATCTGAACGAATGACTGATGAACTCTGCAATAGCCCAACCCAAGCCCCTATGGTACCTATCCTTTCAAGCATCGCATCATTGGTCACGTATCTCTAGATTGCCCATTTATCGGCCTCCATCCCGGCATCGTCGTATCCGGTCTATCCAGCTTATTCAAGCCAGCACCTACACCCCCTCAGGATGACAGTCAAGGGAATATCGGCGGCACGGCTCCTGGGAGTCCCGAAACCTCTAACTTTGCAGATCCTAGTGTCTCGTCTATTTATCTCGCCAATTCGCAAAGCCCTGGACCAGAATCATCTACCAGTCTTCCTTCGATTGCATCGTCGTCTCAACCCCAACGTGATCCCTTTTCCAATCAGCCCTTTTTCAATCAACCATTCTTCAACGACTCAGGATTGCAAGAACGTCCATTCGTCCAGCGGATGTTTCATTTCGCCAATAAGTATCGCTCGGAGGGGCTGATTCAGGCCGCTGCCAAACACATATTCTCCTACCTCGAATTCGGTAGCTGTCTCGCTGATCCTACAGGACTTGAGTCTCGATATCGCAAAATTCGAGCCCTTGAGGATGTTGACGAGTTCCAATCGGGAGATACTAAACAGAGCTCAGTTCAACATTTAGTGAGAGTGCGCTTCGTCAACTACTACACTCTCAGCACAGGTCGTCCGAAACTTCCCAAGCCAAGTTCAAGAGTAGGGAGCCCTCAGGTCGAAACTGAAAGCATGATTTCTCCCGAGCCTAGCCTTGGTCAATTAAACGGCTCAGCATCTTCATCGTCTGTGGAGCCGGACTTTCCGGCACATAAGACAGATGCAACGGAGGGAAGTGATCCCCATGAAGGCCTCGGAAGTCCTATGCCGAGCATTACTTTGGAACACCGGGACACCATGGGCGTTTCCAGAAACCAGCAAACGCTACTAGATGCAGATCTCAAAACCTTACACGACCAAACACCCAGTACTACTATTAAACAAGAGTCCTTTGATGACAATGAATCCATCGCCTCAGACATGAAGCGACTATCTATGCACAGCATTGATCCTACTCCTATTGAGGAGCATATTCCACCTCCACCATCCCAAGAGAGTATTCCCTCTACACCGCAGAATGAGCCACCTCTTGCTTCCGTCGATACTGGTAAAGATCTATATGAGAAAGCCGATGCGGATCTACCCCCCCTTCCCGATCCCCCTACAGCCCCCGAGCTTCCCGACCCAAGCCTTTACACCGACAAAGACGAGCGGAAACAAGTCGAGCGGGAGGCCAAGCGTCTCCGTCGTGGTTATGAAAATGTGCGAAAAGATCATGCCAAGGCAGTACGAGAGCGTGAGACACTTGCTGAA
>JAAGWQ010000190.1:0-49282 GCA_013396295.1 Fusarium heterosporum | reverse complement strand
AAACTCCAACCCCCCCCCCCCCCCCCCCCCCCCCCTTTGGATTCGCCTTGGTAATGTGCTTGTGCCTGTGCTGGGTCTCGATTTGCAACTTCAAAAGCTGTCCCAAGCCTCGAGCCTGAGCCCCCCACTCAGATCCGTTGATCAACCCCCCGGTCGCGCGACGTGAAATAGGTAAACTGAAATGGGGAGCACTTCAAACTTCTGGGCCTACTTCTTTTTGACTGTCATATTCATCTCTACTTGAACCTCAACTTGTATAAAGTATTACGCATCGCTCTCCTCTCTTCTTCTCGCTACCTTACCTACTTTGTTTTTCTTCACCACCATCACTTACTTCTTCTGCTCATGCCCCACCTGGGCCTGCACCTTCCAATACAACTGTCAAGCGGTCCATTGCTGCTTCTCACCCCCGCCGCCGCCTCCCTCTGTCCTTCCTGCACAAAACAGCTTCGTACTTTTCTCGACAGGCTTTCGCTTATGCCATCCAAGTCTCTTCTTCCTCTTCATTTTATATTCTTGGAGCCAGTCGTTCCTGGCGGTCGTCCTGATCCTCGAGTGTCGGCATTTGTCCGTTGTCATCACCACCGTCACCATCGCCGTCGTCGATACCGTCGCTATCATCGCTCTGCGTACCAACTTCCCAAGCGTCACATCCTCGATCGTCAACAACGGTACATAATATAATCATGGCTTCCAACGCCCCTCAGATTGGTTCAGTTGCTGAGTAGGTCATCTCGTTCGATCAAAAAAACATTCGTCTTGGGTGGCGGTCGATAACGGATAATGGCGTACGTTGCTAACGGTTGGTGACGGTGGTAGCACAACAGCAAACACCCTCCCAGCAGAACCCAAGATCTTATCCCTGAACCGTGCAATTGGTTATGACTGCGATAGCGTTTCAGCCCGTCTCTCTGCCAGTACTGCCAGTACTCATGGCGCTGCTGGTGCGCAAACCCACGATCAAGGCATCGCAAGCCTAGAAGCCGAAATGGCTAAGCATAAGGCATCGCCTAATGTCGGTGCCAACTTGA
Organism: Fusarium heterosporum; assembly: GCA_013396295.1. Lineage (NCBI taxonomy): Eukaryota > Fungi > Ascomycota > Sordariomycetes > Hypocreales > Nectriaceae > Fusarium > Fusarium heterosporum. The sequence continues at coordinate 48,251 of JAAGWQ010000190.1, read as the reverse complement.
CAGACTTGCTAAGCATCGGCTCGCACTTCAAGTAATCCAGGGCGGCTTCGTTGGCTGCTTCTGTATCCGAATGTTTGTCGAACAACGCCTGGAGGCAAGCATCATCTTCGGTCGGTTCGGTCTAAGTAATGTCGCTCTTCGACATTGCCTACACGGTGAGTGAATCCTGTTGAATGGGATTGTGTGTTTCCTTTCTTCTCTTCCCTTCTTTCGGTTGGCACAAAACTGAACATATGCTTCTTGGCATATGTAACATAACCCCCGGCGTTGTTCATGTAGCTCAGCCATCTTTTGGCGTTTCCTTGATAACGGACACACCTTCGGTAATGCTGGTAGACAAAAGCTCAGGACACTGTCCCTGCCAATGCAGTGTGATCAGAGTGTCTGATGATCGGAAGTTCCAAGACGTCGCGGCATATACCATACCTTTCTTAATTGTACATATGATACCCCTCTCGGTCTTGTCGGGTGCATTCGATTGAAAAGGAGCTGTAATCTCTGCATCATATATCCCCTCGTCTTTTACTGCGCTTCTTTTTCTGCTTTTCGGTCTTTCTTTTCTCTTTCTTGTTCTTATCCTTCTTCTTTGGACCAAAAGTTGTTGGTATTTTCTGCATCTTGCTCTTTTGCCGTTGCTTCCTGAGCGTTCCAGAGCATCGTCAGGCCACTCCCAGCGAAAGCAGTGGAATGCCGTAGCTGGCACATAGCGAGACAACAGAGCACCCGGGTGTAGAGGTTTTATGACGGAAATGTCAAAGTGGATGAGACGGGCGACTGTCCGATGAAAAAGACAAGAATCAAGAATGATGAAGGACAAAGGACAATCTGGCTAATATTTAATGTGAGGGGTGGTTGGGCATTTATCGAGGCTTATTTGTGGGCGCCTTAGTCCCTCAGTCATCACATGGCCAATCAAGGCAGGCAAGCATTATTCAAAATCTAGCACCAAGCTATGGATGCATCATCAGTATCCATTGGGGACCATTCAGATTGATCCTGAGGCTTCCGAGGCTTCCTGGAGCTGAGGCTAATAGTCGCGCTGGTTGGCCCTCAACATTTTCTGGAGTTCGCAAGGACTCCCATGCAATGGCTCTGGCCCTGCAGATACTCATCAGCGTCCCTGGTAGGAGGCGGTCGCAACCATAACGCATGTCGTGCGGCATTGTTTGTTTTAGAAGGTCGGTCTGTCACGAAGCAGCATATTATTGTATTTGTTGCATTTCTTTCTTCCTTTTTCTTTGGGCTTAATAGATTGGGTTTCTGGTGATAGTGTATTTATTACGGAGTACTATATGGACGCATAAATAAAACAAAAACATTGCGGTGGACACACTATCTCTATCCGCGACTTCAATTTCCAACCCCTGCACCAGATGGCATATATACAGAACTCTCTCATGGCAAAGCGTTCCAGATGACAATGAATCAAGGTGAATCCCACGACTTGGTAACAGAGTTTCTTTATTTTGCTCTTTCCATGATCTCATTATGTAAAGGGCTCATTTCTTTATCTTGTGATAGTATCCCTGTAATCCTTCGAGACCCTGCTCTAAGTTTAAGATGAAGCTCACTGATCTTATAACGTCATGAATTCTCCCATTGCTAAATCATTCCCAGGGGTTCTCGTTGTCTTCCTCAAGGAGGCCATCATGGGCGTGACCAAATCGTCAGTTCTGTACGGGTCACCCTCGTCGTCCATTAACCGCATCATACTCCTGTGCTATCCCGAACATGCCTCCCATCCTTCAACAGCCTGCTACCCCAATTTCCTCGGGATTGTCAGGCCAGAGCCTCATAGGGAACCTTCCTTAGAAAACTATTGCGGCGTAGTGCTAAATCGCATCATTTCTCGAGGAAAGGCCGAAGCTTTCTTCATCTACCAACGCTGGACCTTGCAAGTAATCAAGACTTTATACTGTTTTGAGACCTATATCATGCTTCATTCTCATCAAGAGGAGGTCTATACGTTCATAAAATTGAAATCGAGAGATTGGTAGTTCCAAAGGCTGGCCAGCTCTCCAAGCTCCTCGTCCGAGATATTTGCAAACACAGCTTCTTGAGGGGGAATATCGATCGGGGCAAAGACTGTAGGGTCCTGCATATATAGCTGCGGCTGCCAGTCAGCACACTCCGGAGGGGCTGCATACGCTGCAGGGGCTGCAAAGTCTCCAGCCATGGTTGTTACACCGGCCAAAGAGTATATTGGGGACGGTACTCCAGGAGTGGGAATAGCTACTGGAGAAGGCGAGAAACTTGTGGCAGGTGGGGAATTGTGTTGATGGATGCTTCCAGGTGAGACCGTTTGTGGTGACGCAACAACGTCTGGTATGTGAGATCTTTGCGGTACGGGACTCATACCAGCCACATTGTGGGTAATCATTGTTCGAGGGAGACGTTGGACAATCCGAGTAAGAATCCCATACGATGCTCTGGCCGATTTAGTCACCGTTCTTAGGTTTTGTAGCATTCCATGGGCCTCATCGATGGTTTTGTAAACCTCATCTCGTCGAGGGAGCATATGATGCTCGTCGTGGAGGATTGCCGAGCATAATACGGTCGATATATCGAATATACAGAACAGAACGAAGTGAAACTTGGCGTCGCGGGGATACGTATAGTCGAAGAACCCACGCAGAGACGCCATGAGCTCCAGGCAGTAGTCGATACCGTCACTGCGTATTTTCAACTCTGCTTCAAGAGATCTTATAGCAAAGGGTCTCGTCAGAAAACTTCTTATGGGTTGCAGAAGCATTGAGAACGCCTCAATACGCATGAAGTGTCTGTGCAAGGTGATCCAAGGGCATGATGCGTCCAGGGATCTATCTGGATTGTAGACGTTGAAAGGAGGAGGGAAAGTATTGATCCAAGCCTCGATAACTCGTTGGTATTCCTGAACATCTGCATGGGCCACCACTTTCTTCGCAGGTCCAAACTTCGCGAAGATCTGTCGAATTAAACCGAACTGCATTGTTATATGTGTCAAAGGAGAGCATTGATAACCCTCTAAGCCAAGGTTCGGAAGGCAAGTATCGCAGTCGGTACGATCGATAATCATGGGCCTACCCAAGAGGGTGGATATTTGCCTTCAACTGTAAGTTAGGGTGTATTGATAGGAATCACGGTTTGTCTTACCAGTCCCAGGTATCCAAAATACACCAGACCCTCCGCCGCATTTCTAAATCGAACTCCGATATGGGGCCAGTCTTGGCTTCCTGATGGATAGCTATACATGTGTCAGCCAATTTCCGTTGGTCACTGTCTAGTTTTGTATAGCGTACAAAGCTCCTGGGCTTCTCGAACAGCAGCGTTCAAGACATGCCAGCACTCTACAAAGCGAGCCTCGGACTTAAACCAGTAGCACGAATGAAGAAGTTGTTGGACGTTGATAATATGGCTGTAGCCAAGGGGAATAGCGCTTCCAAGCTCCCGAGCGGTTTCGTGGAATTTTTCGGTTATGCGCTGAATGGTATCTCCGAGAGCAGTTTCGAGCTTGCTTTGCAACTCGACATCGGTGTATTGCGACGCACATGCGCAGATGGTGAGAAGGAGGCAAGTCCATTGAACGTTTAAAGGGCGGTTTTCGGCTCGCGCAGTCCACCAATGTTGATACTGTTCTAAGAAAGAGGGTGGGTAAATAATGTAGTAGTGATAGTTGACATTGTTGAGAAAGTTCTGGACAAGCGTGTCTGGAGTCATGGTTAGGCAGCGGTGCTTATTGGTTGTTCCTAACACTACATACCGGTGCAAGGTCTGGGAGGAATGATCTGGAGAGCTCGTTCCAGTTGCGCGAAGCTTCTCGGGTCTCTAACAAACTCTTGTGATGTTGTCTTGATGTTCTTAAGAGAAGGGCATCGTTAGACCCAGTGTGGGATCGCAAAGCAGGTCAGAATTTACTCACCTCGTAGTTTGACGTTAGATCAAAAAGAAGATGAGAAGGCATGTAGCCCAAAGCATCGATACCATCGGTCCCGGTATCTCCAAAATCGGATTCTGCAGATTCGGGGCTCGTTTTGTTGTTGATCCGACTCCTCTTAAGCCTATCCAAGGCAACCTTCTCGGTGACAGGCTGGTTGGTGTCTTTGAAACGACACTTATCGGCCACCTTGCGCTTCTGACACCCATTGCAAGGCCACTCACGATTGCACTAGACCTTAGTCAGTTTTAATTGATGGGAAACAGAGCTAAAAAAAATTAAAAAAAAATTAAAAAAATACTATAATGAAGGTTATAGGCGAATGTGAAGACGGGCTGCTTACTTTCTGCTTGCGGCGGGCACATTCTGTGCACGCGGATCTGTAGTTTGCTTGACTCCGTTGAGCTCCTTCTCCCATGACGCTCGATTATAGTTCTAGTAAAAGTGAATCTATGATATACATCGATCCGAACTCGTCGGGTGGAAACAGGTCTGGAAATGGCGAATGTGTGTTGAAATGTTGATACTCAGTGTACTAAGTGCAGAGTGTAACGCAAAGGAATCCATACAACAAGAATGACCAATTACCACACCAAGCGGCAAGCAAGAACAGCTAAGAATCGGCTGTAAAAGCTGACAGCGAAAAGACAAACAATCATGTCGATGGATTCCGGGTGGGGAAAATGCTTGTTGACCGTTGTTGCTAAGATGCATTTGCCCGGCTGCATATCAATTGGATGGTGGGTGGCACACGGAAGGAGGAGATACATTGCTTGGGGACCCGTTGCTAATTTCGTGCCGAGGAGCTGCTGGCGGTTAGTTGAAACAATGGGTCTAAGAGGAGACCAACGGAGATAAGCGAGGCGATCAAGTGAAACCGTAAGATGGCAGCTGTTGATAATAGAGATACCTATTCCAATAACCATTGCCAACGTTTTCCGGGCTCAATCGTCGTCAGACTTTGCGCGGATGTTACCATCATCCAACCCAGGGGCGATCAAGCCTCACCAAGCCTTTTTCGTTGGGCTCCTTTGGTCCATGGCAAATGCAAATCAATATCTTGGCGATGAAGTAAATATTGCGTCGTCGAGCGCAGGCCGGCTCCGGGACACTCAACTCGCTGTGCTGTCTTGTCGAAGGATCGTCAATCCAGAGTATGTCGTCTTCTTCCAGTATGAGGAAATAATCCTGGCACAGAAACAAAAGCAAAGCCCCAAGAGCCCTTGCTTCACCCATACCAACAACCGCGTGCAACCTTTGTTAATTTTCAGGCCCATTCCACAGTCCTTTCGTTGCACAGATCCATCGCTATCTCTCCCTCCGACTTGTCAATCCCAGTACTTCATTGATACTATCCCCGCCACAGTCCGGGCTCGCACGATCTGAGCCCAATTTTGGTTACTCTCCTGTCAAGCCAGTTTGACTTTTTTTTTTTTTTTTTTGACAGGGCCCGACTTACTATGTCCTTGTCCGCTTGGGCACATTTGGGCCTCATGATTCTGTTTAACAATCGCCATTCCTGTTGCTCATTCGTAGACAATGGATGGAGTCAGGTCTGCATTGATGCAGCTTGGAGCGGGGAATACCCACCCACCCATGTGGCGAAGGAATACCTGAACGCTACCAACCAGCAGGTAGCAAAATTCAAGCTGAGAGAAGCCACAAGGATGCGTTCTATAAGACTGAACGTCAGCATGGATATGATACGACATGTCTGATGATAGAGGGCTTCGCCAATTCACAACGATGCATGCATGTCGTTTACCTGGTAGGAGGTCGTCTTTCGGTTGCCCAACCAGTATGCGTGTCACTGGATATGCTCAGATCTCATAAGATAGGTTCAACGGTGTTCTCCACCATTGACCCATGTCGTTCAGTTTGACAACTTTGAAGCCTGGTGCTCGGACGTCATGGTGGTGGAAGGGTTCCATGCGACAGGGGAGTTATTTGGAGCCATAGCTTGAACTAATGTCAGCAACGATGCGCCATTGCAAGCGACATGGTCCAAAGTTGCACTATCGCACGTGGCGTGTGGCGGTGAGTTGAATGCAGGTTTTTCGACCTCAAACAAATGATTGTCCTTAGCTTGTATCTACCACGAGGATTCCACGCTTCGTCCGAACTTACCGGCCTATCCTACATGCAGCAAAAGCAATGCTCCTTGTGCCTTAGACTCGCATGATCAGGCGTTGAATCGAACGATATCTCGAAGCAAAGACCTCGACCGTTGTGTAAGCGTTCATGCCGTGCCTGCGGGTTGCTTTGCACAATGGCGGAGCCGCGGACGAGCTACCGTAGTGACCTCGGAGACTCACCCCGGCCCCCATTAAGGTTCACGTATTGTGCACTCAAGGTCAAGCCCTAGGCTTGTGTGAGGATACAATCTGGTCTTCCACTGGATGCTAGGTACGATCTCGAGACGATGGCGTCGGGTAGGGATGCAACAACCCAGAGAGCTAGTTCGTGGAAATGAGTACCATCCCCCTGCTGGTTGCAGTAGATCTTTGACACCAAAGTCATAGCATGAGTGCACAAGAAATCTCACCCATGTTGACCTTGAGCATCTGAGACTCATGCAGTCGGCTGTTTTCAAAAGGCGGCGCGTAGCTCGAGATGACGAGGATTCCTGGCAGAAATTTCCATGATGCTGATGTATATTTGTTGGGAGAAAAGGGTGACGAGCCAGTAGAAGCGGTTGAGAGACAATTCGAGACTTCCTGAACAAGAAAGCTTGAGCGTTTTCGGGGCAGGAACGAACGGCGATTGACCTATGAGGCAGGCAGGCAGGCAGGTGCAAAGCCAAGACCACAGAAGGCCCGACCTTGGTGAAAAGCCAGATACTTCGTCTCAGTAGCAGATATACCTGCCTACCCAGGTCAGACAAGAAGAAGAGTGGCGGATCCTCAGAGTTTTAATATCTTTGACTCTCCCTAATAAGCCAGACAGATTCATATATATCACAACCTCGATTCTTTCAAAGGGTTTGTCACTTCAATATCATCCAACACATTCGAAGAGACCCCTCATTCCCGAGATTTATCGGGTCAGCTATAAGCGGGGCAAGAAGAGTAAACTCATGCACGTCGGCGCATATTTGGGCCATCAGAAGAGTAGAACATATCTCACTCTAGGATATCGTACCATTTTGGCTAGAGAATAGGACATTCAGTTGGCGTGGGTGAGAGTCGAATGGGATGCGGCCAATTGTTTCGAGACGATGTTGGCGATGGTATAACAGATTCGCTGATCTCACCTGCCACGAACTCGATAATTGTTGGTAAGACGTCGCCAATACCGTCATTCCTGGTCCCATAGCGGCTCCATTGTACCGGTCTCGAATCTGTCAAGTGGCCTGACTTTGGCTAGTTTCCGTGTCCGCTGTGTAACAAGCTCATCCGCTAGGCCAGTTCCTCTACCAAGAGCAACGATATGCATGAGCCTGCTCCAGTCACGAAAGCAAACATGATGTGTCAGTTATCGTGCTTTGAATGGCTGTCAAGCCGATCATGACATTGCACCGGGCCAATGTCTGGATCCGGAAACGGACTTTTCACACGATCGGCTTGCAGATCAAAGACGATAATGGCATCAAGACTGGTCCGACGACCTTCGATTTTATTTGCCCGGTTGCCGTCACTTACAATGACTTCAGTGGACCAGTGTCCTCTTGTGCCCAGCGTAAATGCCATGAGTTTCAGCACGGTCAAAATCGTCATTATTCCTCCAATGCCGAGATAGCCACATGGCACTATTATTCCAAGTGCCGGCCCGAGCCCCTCCCACCCCACCTCTCTAGGAGGCCGTTAGTCAACGGTCGCTAGTTTACGGTAGTTGCAGTCTAAGAACATTGGAGGATACCTACTCCGTACTAGCCATAGTCATCATCATCGCCGATCAATGATGATCAACCACTCTTTACTTCGGTAGTGGTTGAAAAGGATATACCTATTAACTCCTCGGCTTGAGCCAATGGGTAGCTATGGCTGGCACACTCATGCCAGCTTCAATCCGTATGTTTAGCACAAAATTTGTGTTCTATATATGATTTGGGAATCGAAAGTGGTGGTCGTGTTTCTCTATCACTATCGCGAACTAATCACCAGTATTGCTGCGACCCAAATCTCTTCGGACCCTCCAGACTCGCGAGCCAACCGGCCGCCTTTGGTTTCCTTTCAGAACCTCCACCCAAGGAACTTCTGTCAAATCACTGACCCTCTCCACCTCTTCTGGTTCAGCATCTGACCGATCGTCTTCTGTGTCCTCGTCCGTAACTTCCAACGCTGCATCGTTCCCCTCATCAGCTCCAGCTCTTTCATAAAGGTCTTCAGTATATGCCCAACCCGGGGCATCGAACTTTCCGTGAAGCAGGACGATACTCCTGCCTTTCGACTTAGCGTCCCTGAACTCTTTGAGTGGTATTGGAGTGATAAGCTGTAGAGTCTTTGCCTTCGTGTCGATACCACGTAGCAAGACTAGCCCTATGGTTCTAGAATGCCGGGGTTCCAATGTAGCATCATTGAAATAGGGTATAAATGGTATCGCTTCTGGACTTGTCGAAATAAGCTGCGAAAGTCTATATTTATCTTCCGCTTCGGGCGTCTTGGAGGCAGACAGCGGTTCGACTGATGCTTTCTCTGGCATGAAACCAGAGAACGCTTTGATATCTTCTATCTCAACTGCCGCTAGGACCAGTCCGTTCACTGTATCAGCTAGCAACTCGGAAGGACACTGATAGTCGTAAGACATCAATCCCAGAATTCCACGCTTCGGCGATGAATATTGTACAAGTAAAGGGGATCTGAAAGAAAGTGGGGATGCGTTCCATCTTGATACCGGAGAGACATCGGGTAGTTCTGATGTCTTCGGCCCTGTCTCTTGTAAATGAAAGTAGGACATTGTCTGCATCGCTCGCAAATGGGCCGCCGTTCTTGATGTGAACTCGGATTGCTGGGAAGGCAATTCTGTGAACACTTTCTCTGTTGCTGCTCGCAAAACGTCGACTGATTCTGATGGACCTTCTTCCGACATGTACAACACTTCCTCGGGTCTTATCCTCTTGACTAGTGCAGACAGGAGATCCAGACCAGTCCCAAGGATCCATCCTGGTGTGTTGATAATGAGAGGAACTCCGTCGAAGTTTTTGGAGTGTGTGTCGAATAGATCAGCTGCACAAGCTAGATAGAGCTCGGGGTTTGAAGCTGGAGTTACAGAAGCCATCGAGTGACAACGGATGATGTTGTATGCAGAATTCCTGAGACCGGGGTGTGTGAATGGTGTTCCCAGGTTTGGCTTGGTCACAGAGACAAGAGACAAAGTTCCTGCCGGTGCGTACTCTGGCTGGCCGGGGTCAAGATCAAGTATGACAACACACCGTAAAGTCTGGTTCTGAACTCGATCTGTCAAGAGGCGGTTTAAGAACAATCGCGAAAAGGTTGACTTTCCAGCCGACTTGGGGCCACATATGAATGTTGATAGCGATGCTTTCTTTCGGCTGGTCAGGATAAGTGAAGACAGCTTCTTGTTCCACGCAGGCGGTGAAACCAAGTCCTGTATAATACACTTTTTGGGGACATCTTCTGAGGTACAGATCTAAAGTCGATAAGTAAATTTCTTGGCTAGAGGCGAACAACTCACAATTTGGAAGGTGGCTTCTTTAGTGATCTTTGTTATCGAGTCTACGTCAGTTGGCTCGTTCCATATCTTCCTGAACAATGGCGATAGGCGACCTAATTGACGAAGACCGCGAGCGCTTTGGTCTGGATGAAGCTCTAGTCTTGTCTCTTCCGCAGTTCGTAATACGGGAATTGCATGACAATGAGGAGCATGAACCCATTCGATACCTTCAGAAGGATACAGAGTAGCTCCAGCTAGCGTCACCTCGCCTTGGATGACCCTGATTCCAAAGCTTCCAATGATAAGAAATCGCTGGAAAGGTTAGCGAAGAAGGCGGGAGGAAAGCAGAACATCTACCTCGCTACTGGATAGTCGTAATTCTATCACGCCTCCTGCTTTGACTCGATGATTTTGCTTGGTTAGGCGAAACGATGAATATTGTGTTATTTTCTGAGGCGTTCCAAGAAGTTCAGGGACTGTTTTTCCTGCATTTCCACTGAGAGACTGATGAGCGATGTCGATGCCGAAGACGCTGAGCAATATACCTTGCCAATACGGTGCCTCTTGGAGGAGCGGCCGGCGATTCAGCTCTGCGCTGTGGTCGAGGAGGTTTCACAGCACTTTTCTTAGGGGTTGACGAAGTTCCACTCTGACCATCACTCTTTCGAAGTGGACTGAAATAGTTGGTGTTGTTGGAGACTGAACTCTCATCACCTTCTGGAGTTTGTGGTGTAGTCTGCGTAGAAGACGCTGCAGCTTCTCTTCTACGAGCGGCAAGGGCGCTAATAGCACTCATAGCTATGTTGCATCAGCTTTATGGTCTGTATGTATACATAGAAAGTGCAAGGGCACGTAATTCGCCTGTTCAACTTACGCTTGGGTGTTTCGACACCATCAAGTCTACGCTTCTTATGAGATGACATGACTGACACGAGGAGTCCGAATTTGTCAAATCGCCATGAGATTAGATGCCAATATATGTATAAGAGTTGGGAATCTATTCAGTGACTCCCTGTGACAGCGTGAGTGAATACTGCTTGCTCGTCAATTCTCAAGCCATTCAATATCTTGGGTGAGAATAGGTGAAAGGCGAATCTTATCGATAAGAAAAATTATTCCTGCAATCTAGGTACTCTACAACAGAGCAGGTATCTGCTTCAGCACTCCTGAGCAAGTTGAGTTTCAAGAAAAGTACTTGGCTCAGCCAGATCCGATATTGCTCTTGTTACATAATCAGTTTGATCAAATAACATTCTATAATCGGTGTTGCATTATCAACCAGCTGACAGCAGATACGCGCACTGCCTGCCACCCGATTTTCCACGTACAGGCGCGTCTCTGTCGATAGTGGGCTGCCCCACTAGCGCGGCGTCTCCCAAAATTTCATTTTCCAGCAACTCAAACTTCACCTCGATCAACCTCCTCCCACCAATTGCACCACCACCTGCGCCAAGTCTTCCTCCAAAATTGACCGAAGATGGCACCCAAAGAACCCTTCAAGGTGCACTCGCTTAGCAAGCACATAGAGAACACAAAGAAGGGTCTATCCGCCGACGCGCAGTTCAACCGCCGCCCTGGCAACCGTGCTGCAGCTGTCAAGAAAGAGTCCAACGACCCAAACCACATCTTCGCCGACAACGACGACGATGATAACGACGATAGCGGAAGCGGAAGTGAAAGCGATAGCAGCAGTGATAACTCTCCTGCCAACTTTATTACCAAACTTACTGGTGTTAAAAAGCCTGCTTCTGCTGTTTCCCGTCGCCGCAGCAAGGATGATGAAATCGCCGATAGCGACGACGAGCGCAACGCGTCCAAGAAGAGCAAATCCGTGAAGAAACCCGTTCCGGCCAAGGCCAAGCCTGCATCCTCTAGTGAATCTAGCAGCGAATCCGAGTCTGATGATGGAAAGACCAAGGCAAAGACAAATGGCACAACCGTTGCGAAATCCTCCGATACCTCTTCCAGCTCTTCTGAGTCGGAAAGCGAAAGCGAAAGCGATGAGGAAGCCGTAAAGGTACCAGCTACCAAGGCGCCTACCGAAAAGCAAGAGGAGTCTGATTCTAGCAGCGATTCTTCTGACGAGAGCGAGCACGAGACCAAGGCCAAGCCTGCCGCAAATGGTACTGCTGCTGCATCTGATACCTCTAGTGAAGGCAGCGAGAGTGAAAGCGAGGACGAAGAACAAACTGTGAAGCCTGCTGAGAAGCCTACTGCAAAGACTGCTGCAAAGCCTGTCGCAAAGACTACCGCAAAATCCAACGTCAAGTCTGCTGCTACTGTGCAGGACAGTTCTTCTAGCGAGGATGAGGATTCTGACGATGAAATGGTTGACGAATCGATGCACATTGAAGACCGCCAAGGATCAGGTGCCATTGCCAACTTCATTGCCCCAGACTTTGTCCTTCGCAAGGGTGACGATGGCACAAAGGGCCAGGACGTTGCTCAGATCTGCAACCAGGCCAACCTCGAGGGCAAGCAGTTTTGGTACTTCACAGTTCCTTCCAATGTGCCCATCTCGGTCGTTCAAAATCTCGAGATCCCTATGAACCAGTCACGCTCAAGCGACAAGCTGTTTTCCCACGATGGGGACGATTACGGCATTTCCTTTGAAAGCATAGCCCCCAAGGGTAACATCCAGATCGTGATTCCTTCTTCCGACGGCTCCCAGTATCGACAGAGTAAGTATAGAGACCCTCCTTGGACGTACTGCCCGCTAACATATACGGCAGCCCCTAAGCAGATCGATCAGGTCATGCAGGTTAAGAAGATTACACAACTTGGTGCCAACAGCTCTGTCGGTCCTGTTCCTAAGCCAGCTCCTCGTGCTCAGCCTGCTGGCTTAAAGGCCCGTTACCAACCCATCGGCGTCAACGAGCCCATGAACAACGACGACGACCAAGATGACGTTGAAATGGCCGAAGCGCCCGTCCTTTCAGCCAAGACTTCTAAAAAGGATAAGAAGCGCAAGACCAAGGAGACATCCGACAAGAAACAAAAGAAGGGACAGAGTGTTCCTGAGCCAACAGAGGAGACGGTAACCCCCGACACCCGCAAGAACAAGCGAAAGCTCACAGCCTCCGAGGAAGACGCTGCAGCTGTCGTCGAGCAACTCCAGCAGGAGGCCAAAGCAGCAAACAGGGCCAAGAAGCAGAAGACGGACCGAGTTGGTAGCCCTGACCTAGGCTCCGAGCCCGCTTCTACCAATGCAAAGAAGCAGACTCCTGTGTTGCCTCCTACACTCCCTTCAGCTGGAACACCTCTTGCGAGCCGCACGAAGCAAAAGAAGGTCAAGGAGACACCTGTCCCCGCCCCCCGCCAGAGCGTAGTGCCTATCCCCGCTATCCCTCATTCGTCGCCTCTGAAGCCTTCTTCCACTCCAGCCCCTTCATCTCAACCTCCAGCCTCACCTAGCCAGACAAAGGAGAAACGAGTCAGGAAGAAGAAGGAGAAGAAAGAAACACATGTACCACCTCCTCAGTACTTTTCTTCTTCCGAATAGTATTCTGTATTGAACGGCAGTGCTCGAAAGGGCAAAGGAAAGGACAAGGCTGGCGTCAAGAAGTAATGCTATATGTTGACCTCCCCTGGACGGTATTATATCACTATCCATTATCATCAACGCGAACACTCGACGCCAGCCTGCACTACATAATGGCATTTCCAATTTTTCCCTGCCATTGATTATACAGGGTTGGAAGCACATAGGGAATGCTGCAATTTTATTTTATTCTTCACGCATAGCTTGACACTGCGAGCTTTTCGATGCCGCGATGAGACGACAGTCTCTGGAATTTAGCGGACGGCGTTGGTGGTGCATTTTTGTCGCAAAGGGAAAAGAAAAAAAGGTGTGCGAGGTTGAGGATTGTGTAGGATGAAGAGAAACGAACGAAGAAGTGGCTCGACGGGTACAGTTGGTATGAAGCCTTAATTTACTAGGCTTTGGAACATCAGTGGAGACGATGTGATGTTTGTATTGTATCATGATTGCAGTCAATGTTGAACATCAGACATAAACGTACCTCGTGCAACTTGTGAATACGGCCAGGTCAACTTCCGTGTAAAAGCTTTGAGGACATTGTATAGAGTGCTTCAATCATACGAAGAGTCGCATTGAGATATGGGAAGTTGTGGAATCACTACTTTATATGTCACTTGCGCTGATCTCTCACAGTGGTGTACAAGAGATGTGAAACTAGGAAGTTCTATTAGAACTTCATGGACCTTACACAAACCTCATCAGGATTTCCCAAATGTTTATATAGAAGCTAAGATTATATAGGTTCATAAGAATTTATTGTCTATCCTAAAATATTGTATAAGCTTAGCCACGAGAGTAAGGACTTATCTTTCCATACACACGCCCACTAACATACATACCCTAGACCAGCAACATCTGCGAAGGTATCGCCAGTTGCTTACATACAGTGCCATAATCAAAACTGGAAGATAATCATTATATCGAACATATAAAACGTCTCCTTGTAATAATGGCCAACATGTCATAAACAGAGACTGTCACCAGTTGACTATCCTGATCATCCTCGGTCTGAACACCGCGGCTCAAGACATTAGACAATCATGTCTTCCACAAACAACCCCAGCCCCAGCACCGTCACTCGCATGCTTAAAAGTCAATTCCCAAAAGGCTTTGAACGATAAGCTGTGCATGTCAACGACTTCTAGTACCGAAACTTCCGTTAGCTCCAGCTTGGGGAAAGAACACGCCCCCCTCCCCCAGCCTTCCAGGGCGTCGATGGAATGGATATCACGATGACGTTCACTATTCGACCTCTCACGTGCTCCACAGTTTGACGCCATTGCCGTTCGAGGTTTAGAAGGAAACAATATGCAAGCTAGAGTTTGACCCCGAAAGAGATGCCTGTAATTGATATGCTGCATTATTGTGCATTGTATCTAATATCTAGACTTGACACTCAAAAGAGTCGTATTATTATGCGTCCAAGTCATAGTGCCGGGCCTAGGTTAGTTAGTGTTTGTCAATGCCCAACACAACCCTCACCGACAACCTTGTAGGGAATTAAGCAAAGTCAAGAGACTATATTGATTACTGTTCAAGCAGTGATGATGAGGAGCGTTTGCAGCGGGCTGTGTCTGAGACACACCAAGTTACTCCGAGATAGCGTGCTTAGACGATGTGTCAACTGAGACCCTGGCAAAGCTGAAGAGGCTGTGAAATGTTCAAGTCTCACTCTATAGCCTCTGCAGCTTCTTAGAACAGACCAGGTATTTGTGTTCTATCTCCAATGATGTCAAGGTGGCAGAAAACGTCAAAGATATGACGCCTTGACTGGATCTGATAGCAGCGATGCACGCAATCGAGCATAGACGTATGTCTCGCAGTAACAGTACAAAGCTGGAATACGGATATCATGGATACCAACCCACATGCCCGTCACAGGCAATAGTCTACCAGCAGAAAAAAAGCGAGTGGTCTGATGGGAATCGCAGCAAGCCAAGGCCCAAGACAGAAGATGTGGGAAGATTCGGGTAACGGCAAGCCCGACGCAATATCATATCAGATCTGGAGACGGACAATATTTCTTTTCGATTTTCATTTTCATTTTCACCGCATCGTACCATGTCCATAGTCGACGGTCTTCTCGTAGACCCCGACTAACACAACCACCGGCCGAAAACTACCGACCGTAGCTCCACGGCCGAGATGGGTCACAGTTGATTTTTTTTTTCTCTTCTTTTTTCTTTTTGTCCGCCCTGACAATAGGCCGAAAACCCGACGTCTAAAGTGGATTTAAACCCGGAACGAATGAGCGATAAAAAATTTCATTCTTATAAATTGAGCCGAGTTACAAAGCCAAAGGAGCTTATTACAGTAGCAAAGCCCGGAGGGACCTGAGTTGGGTGGAACCACTACGGGATTCGCAAAGATCCATTGCATCCAATGTGGGAACTTTGTGAATCTGGCGATCAGGGTTAGGGGACTTGAGGAGCGAAGTTTTCGTTTAGACATTCTTGGTCTCTGTTGTGTATAAGGGCTGATGTGAATATGGCTGATGGCAGCGACGCTATCATTATGGGCGGCTCGCTCGGACACCATCGCATTGACCGCCTCTGCACTGGCTCCCAAAAACCAGAAAAAAACCAGGCTTTTATTGGTATCATGATACCTAATCCATGATATACCTTGGAGTTGTAGCTCACGAGGGCATGCATCTGGAGCTAGAGTAGCAGTCATCAATGCTCAGCCAGTAGAATTCGTTCAGTCTGCATCGTTGATTGGGCATTAGCTTCTGTAGCATACCGCGTTGGTCCATCACGTAGTAGTCGGTCTCGCACACATGCAACTGCATTCAGCAATCATCATCCATGAACGAAGGGTCTTGCGGTCTGGACTGTCATTCTCCGCATGTCCGCAAGTTCATGGATCAAGTCAGCCAAGGGATCAGCTTTGGATCAGCATCATCAGTATTTTGCGTATAATGAATTGCTCCAAATGCCAAGGTTGAGTCCCTTTGCCAAGCCGTTGGCCCATTTCGATTCCTTCCACTGACCTGAAAGCCTTGATTAATAGTCAGGATATCCTTTGTGTTCGGGCTGAAACTAACAATCCGCCTTCATCCCATTTTCTCCGTGAGCACTTCGACTAGTGCATAGCGCATCCGCTTCGCGAGCTGTGGGTGTCTCGTGCGTAGGCAGGGGACCCTGGACGATCTCCTGAACTTGGACCAGTCACCCCATTCGACCTGGCTCTTCTAAGCTCTTGTCGGATTCAGGGTCAGATGTTAAGAAGTTTATGAAAGTAGTCCGTAAAATACCGAGAACCCTTTGAGCCAATTCTTTACCTTGGGGCTTAGCAGGGAACCAAGCGATGAGTTTCCATTTACAGGCGCCGAGTAAACGATGGCGCATGTCTTTCCAATAATAAGAAGGAGAGTAATGTACGAGTGGGGGCCAAGCATTTCTAGAAGGCGTTAATGATTGTTTCTATCGAACACGAGAATCCATTATGATGAGAATGAGTTGATCTGGTGAAGTATCTGTCATCTACGAATGAGGTTGGCCCTGTAGCCTTCAGAGCGTGTTGATGATTATCCCCACCAACGGAATAAATATTAACAACATCAACTTGATTTGTTGGCGCGAGAAAAATGGCGAGAACGAAGCTGAAGCCATCACGAGGTGAGCTGTGTCGGTTGCTTATGTTCAGTAGCTCTTTAGCTGTACCTACATTTTGATGGTCTCGCCCATATCCATTGAATACAAGCTTATCTCAAGTAGCCATAGCACTGAAGCTCAGCTGCACCACGCTGGGAGCCGTGACTACCTTGTTGAGCAACTATCTGTATCAGACAAGAAGCCTACTACAGCTACTGGTACCAAATCAGCATCAAGATCGACGATTCCCACTCGTACATGTTCTACAACGAGGGGTCAGTTAGAGCATAGATCTCTGGATATAAAGTAAGCAGGTCTTTCTAAATATTAAGCTCCAGATTCGCCACAATGTATGAGTTTGAGACAAGGAAATTAACCGTAATGTTATAAGTTATGGTTAACATAAATAAGTAAGACCATCACTTCCTATAATATCTTCAAAGCTGGCTATCGAATCATGTGAGGTCGACTGCCAAGTCGTTATAAATTGGGGCTCCAAACGCAACATACGGATGGCAGAACTAGTATCGGGGATTCGATAAAGCTGAGCCCGCGCACAGTCAGTGTTTCAATAGCATCGCGTTCAAAGAGATTGCGAATGAAATCGCATTAGATCGACCAAATTTGTCCGAGGCAAAGTTACCGCACGCGTCAAGCTACAACATTTGAACAGGCCAAGACAGGATCGATGAACTCTCCAAGGGACGGGAAGAGTTTCGTGCCCCTGTCGCGGGAGACCCTCCCTAATCTCTCTAGACCCTGAGCCTCCACTGTTGGTTTTGCTGATGTTCTCGTCGGTCTCGGGTGCTGGCAAGAGGATCCACGCTCAATTTCCTTGCATTACAATTTACGCGCTTCACCTCGTACTACCAGGAGCGAGCGCCTCATGCATTGAGAAACAAAGACCCGAGCGCCCGTTAGAGCTTCAATTTGTTAGTGTTGTACAATGATTGAAGATTCCGCAGCTGTCGGAGATGGCCCACGCGGGTTTGAGTTAAACGCTTGCTAAAATCAACGTCACCATCTCATGACGATGAGGCTTGTCGCGCTAGAAAGGTCTGGGAGGTTAATGATTCGCTCATCTATTCAAGAGGCTCAAACGGTTTCCACGTGTAAAACTTTCAGCAACAATTGATCTTCCGCTGCATCCGAGTTGAAGTTGAGGAGTCAAATCGTGACAACGCGACCGGAAGCGAGCGGGATATCTCGTGGGGTTGATTGTAACCCTTGTCGCGAGTGTCTCTATGAGCGATTGAGAGGGTTGCGCGCGCGGCTGCTGGTTGCAGGAAAGGGTTTATCTGAAGCGAACCCTTGAAGTTGGGGCCCTCGATCCGTCGTTGAGGATTCTTTGCCAAGTCCAGACAGGGTTGGGGTCCGGTCATCCAGAGGAACGGTATTGCGTCGTTATATTCGACAGTGATAATATGATAGGTAAAAGCTGTATATTGTAATGCTAATGCAGTGCCCTAGTATCTATTGCGTCTTATGCTGGCAAGGCAATATGTTTGATGAATGGTTGGTGATCTGATCTGATCACACTAAATGTGCCGCTGCCTTGCATCGTTAACTAGCACTCAAGCCTGTACCGACGATCGTTTGAAACAGTCGACGTTTCTTGCAGCGCTGCCCGAAATAAAAATGTACAGTATTCGTGGAAGTTTGAGCCTAGATGATGAATAATGGGGTAGGTGTCAGCAGTGGGATTCTCCTTCCGCTTCATCCATGGCCCATCGAGAAGGGATCGGAGAAGGTACATCGGTCGCAGGTACTTGCCGAAACTGGTGGCTTTCATCTGTTTCTTTCGCGCGTTCAGTCTCCAAACCCGACAAGAAAAGATGCAGTGGCCCCAGCTCCTAACTAGCGTCAACAAGAGCTGACCCTTGCTATTCATGTTAATTCTCAATCACTTGCTCCGTATTGTGCATTGTCCATTGTCCATTTCGCGATTCTCTGGGAAACTTTGCAGCGGAGCTTGTACTATTAGACCAAGGGTAAAAAAGAATTGGATACAACGCTGCTATATTTCATAATAAACTTTCCAAGATCTTTTTGTCATCTGGCCTGAAGTAGTCATGGCATCCTGAGGGCAGCCTATGTCATGGATATCGTGTATGTTAATGAACTCATCTCTGAGTGGTGAGTACATTGTCTAAATGTTGGCTGTTTTGTCAAGCCATAGCATAGGTAATTACCGAGCAAGGAGTTTTGCAGTCAATCAAAGCTTTGCCTCTCGGATCTCCCGGTAATTCAATGACAAAGCATTAAAGAAAGTTTTGCCTCGCTTGTAACCTTGAAATGAACGACGGGAATGTCCTCGTCGTTCATATCTCCGGGTCTCTTCCATGTTTCAATTGAAGCCAGGGCTGCCGATTCCATGGATGTACCTCTGCCTACACGTGGCCAGGCGCTGGTGGTCAGAGCATAGATATTGGAAAACCAGCTGTCGATTGCCGTCTGGAATCATAACCACGAGATCGACATTTCTCCAACCGCGGCATACTGCGCTACTGAGCAAAGCTTCTGCCCAGATGTGATTGGTTTGTAATTCCCCATGATTGAATCTAGGCTTTGAAAGGCGCATGTGCCTGTGCCACGATCATGACGCTGCTGTCAGATCGACTTTGGGCTGTGTGCCTTAAGCGACACCGTCGAGGGACCGTTTCTGATGGTGACGTTTTCCATTAGAATCAGCCACCGTCATTGACATGGACCCTGACTAAGTTAAGTTACCTGATCAAAGACAGACAACAAAGACGCACTCAAGGTGTGGGTCAGAATTGTATTGATCTGGTAAGTCAATGAACCATCATCCTGGACCATTCTTGTCTCGTTTCGTCTTGTCTTGTCATCAGTATGTATCCGCGCAGTTAAGATTAGGCCTGCTGAGGTAAGAAACGTAAAACGTAGATTGTAGAGTGTGAGCTGATTTTGTGAGCACATCGCGTCGGCTGACGGCAGATCGCCCTCCCCAATCTCCGTCCCGGAGAGCGGACTCGGGGCTTCGGGGCCATGGAGCTTGGGCGAGTCTCCGTGGACCAACCCTCAAAGCGACTGGGTGCTTGCAGCGTCTGCGACTTTGAACAGAAAATCCATTGGATCTCAAACAATGCGAAAATGTCCGGAAGCCCTGTTCTCTTCAGTTCGGTTCGCTTGCGTTGCCAAGGTGCTGACTGGCCGTTAACGTTTTCAGTCGTTGCCCGGCAGCTCTGCCAAGGCTAGAATGATGTAGTACATACTGTACCTAGCACTCCCGTGCAAGACAGGTCGTCTTCTCCATGGGTTGCCTCCCTAGTGACTAAGACATCGCATCTCATGATAACTTGATCGAGGCTCAGCAGCTCCAGCTCCAGATCGCCCATTTCTGCCTGTGTAATTTCCCTCTCGGTATTGAACGCCTTATTCTTTTTCTTTTCGCGTGGCATACGCGGAAAGCCCAGGGCAATACTCACGCGACTCAGCCGCCAATCACTCTTGGCACCCACTTTGAAGGAAATTACTTCAATTCGCCTTGGTTCGGGACACGACAAACCCCGTACCTCCGTAGTCCCCGGTCAGATGTGCTGTGTCAGCAATTCTGTCTGTATGGTCTTGATTGATTGGCTTCGCAGCGACAGGAGCTCCGTCTGAGCGTCAGAGGAGGGTTAAACAGGCTTAGGCGCTGGCTCCAGTGCAATCTCCAGGCGGTCCTGGTCCCATCCATGCTCAGCAAAGCCGACAAGGGCAGGACCCGCTGAGGCTTGTTGGCTAGGCGGTCGGTACCCAAGACCCTTGTAGTCGAGTGTAAAGGCGATGACTCCTCCGCAGCATCCGGCTGGGGGGGGCTCATTTCAGATGAGAACGAGGAAAAATCCTGCGCTGCGGGACCCCCCTTGAACAAAGCTAATGCCAGTGTGATGGGCTCCAGCTTCTTAGCTTAGCGCCTACTGTGAGACCTGCTCTGTCAAAATTGTGCTCTCTGGCGGGCTCCCGTCGCAAAGTCAACTGTAGAAGCCTTGATTTTTCAGCGCTTCTAGTGGCTAGCTACACCAGGACACGCCCCTGCCTTTTGCTTTCCTGCACCTCGTCATCATACCTAAGGTACTCGATCCCTCTCTCCTCCACTCCCTCCACTTTCTTCATATTACTACTCCCCGTTTCCTCTCCTCCGTTTTCTTCTTCCCTCCCTTTCTCTCTCCTCGATCCTCGGTTTGGTTTCGTCTTAGATTCGCACCTCGTTAAAGCATCTATCCTCTCTCCTTGCGACTTCAGCTTCATAGCCTCACAGTTCCCTCGTGTGGCCTCCCTGTCGCGTGCTCCCTCCCTTCTCCACGACTTGACAATCACAGCTTTAGGCGGCCACCCCGACGATTCCGACCCTTCGTGGTATGCGTGCAAGTCAAATAAAAACGTCAACTTGGATATGAGGTAGCTTTTGGGTATTCATATTGGGTTACCGACTACGCGTTACGAATTTCTTCGAGAATCTTCCTGCGCCACGCTACAAATAATCAACACACGCCCCCTTTCAACTAATCACCATTTTGTCGTTCCAAACGACAACATCAACATCCATAATGAACGACTTTTCTGCCACCCTGACTGGGAAGCCTAAACTCAAGCTGCTATGGCCCGAACATGTCAATCTGCCATTTCTCAACACTGCTCCTCACAGATATCGCATTGGTCGCCGACGTACCAAGTCGAAATCGAGACCTGGTAACGAGGAGCTCACCAGCCTCAAGACATCTTTCAACGCCTGGGACGGTGTTCGCGATCTCCAGAAGCACCATTGGCAGACCTCAGACCTCCAGTATGCTGTTGTAGGACTTCTCGTACTCTTCTCTTTCTGGATCGCACCTCCAGCTCCTGGAGTCAAGCTTCTGGCTATCATGGGTACCGTCTGGGCTCTTCTCATGCCTGCTACTCGCCAGTTCTTCCTGCCATCAGTCACAATCTGGACCTGGCTCCTCTATTTCTTTTGCAGTCGGTAAGTTTGCAGCTCATGTTCTCAAGCTTAAACCATTTACTTACTTTATCAAGGTTCATCCCCAACGAGTACCGACCTCATATCTGGGTGCGAGTGCTTCCCGCCCTTGAGAACGTTTTGTACGGCGCCAACTTGTCAAGCATTCTCTCCGCCCATCAACACTCGGTCCTCGATATTCTTGCTTGGATCCCCTACGGATTGTGCCACTTCGGTGCGCCCGTTGTCTGCGCTCTGCTTATGTTTGTCTTCGCGCCTCCTGGCACTACTCCTGTCTGGGCGCGCACCTTTGGATGGATGAGCATTCTTGGTGTCACTATCCAGCTCCTCTTTCCTTGCGCCCCTCCTTGGTATGAGATGGAGCATGGCCTTGAGCCTGCTGCGTATGGAATGCCCGGATCTCCCGCTGGACTCGCCCGCATTGACGCCATTTTCGGCATCGATCTCTACACGACAAACTTCAGCACTGCACCTGTCCCCTTCGGTGCATTCCCCTCTCTACACGCCGCGAATGCTGTTCTGGAGGCTCTCTTCATGTCTCACTGCTTCCCCCAGTTCCGCACTTACTTCATCATGTACGCTGGTTGGGTCTGCTGGGCCACCATGTACCTCAGCCACCACTACGCCATTGACTTGGTTGTTGGTGGCCTGATTGCATCATGCTTTTTCTATGCAGCCAAGGCCCGATGGCTTCCTCGCCGCCAGGAGGGAAAGATCACACGGTGGGAATACGAATATGTGGAATATGGCGACCGCAATGCTATTTCCGATGAGGAGTACGGCGAGTACTTCGGCATGGGGCTCCTGGGACGCCCCCGTGCTGACTCCAGTGATGGTTGGACTGTTGCCAGCTCTAGCTGCAGCTCCAGTAGTGGAACTCTAAGCCCAACCTTGTCCGAGGAAGCACTTCCCGGCATGCTTGTGGACTTGGATACAAGCGGCCAACCTTGGGATGGTAGCGCTCCTGCCCGAGATGTTGAGCTGAGCGAAGTTGTTGTGGTACGGTAATCGATATGATTCACTAATAACGCGCTTGTGCCCCGAACGACCTTACATCCCACACCTGGCAGTGAAGCCATGGATGGGATTTTACGATTTTAATGCCCGACTCCTTCTTAATCTTCTACTTTATACTTTTTTTCTCATAACATCTTTGGCATTCATCGGCACAGCGAAATGGCGCAATGCGGTGCTTTCTACGACAGATACTGGATTCTGACGCAGGGCCGTCAGGGCCAGACGGCAAACTTTAATAATGGGTTTAAGGAGGGCATGACGCCCCTTTCTAATGTACACCCTGCAGAAGGATCAAACCGGACCTGAATAGAGTAATGTATACAACAAGAGGAAGTTAATTCGTGTATGGACATGCGATGATGCTCATGTCATACACCGATACGCTCGCTTGAGAGCCTGGACGATTCGAGAGGGACAAGCTTTGCATAGCCCCCTACTCATGACGAATAGGACAGAAAGAGACGACGATTGGCCCGCTGCTGAAGCCTGGATGATCCTGGAGAACAAAACTCGGGCGGCTTAAGCAGGCGGGCTGACTTTGGTGGAAAGGAAACGGAATACCAAAGATACCATTCGCTAGATATTAGCAGTTAGAAGAATTGACAGCACATTGTAACTGTCATACCTGTTTTACTCTCGTGACCTTTTACTCACTTCTTTCAATCATTACATCCCATGTACATGATACGCCCCCGGCTTTGATATCAAGCTCTGAAATTACCACCCTGTGCTTCACCCGTCGTGCAGGTCAAGAGATCATGTGGACAGCATTTTGTGGTACCAAAAAAGCCTTAATGTCGATCTAAATTTACCGAAAAGAATAAGATGCCAAAGCCAATGTGAATACCAACGCCAAGTCCATCTCGCAACCTTAAGTGGCTTGGCAGACACAGGACCTCTTTCTCCATCATTTCCAGTGTGATAGATATGCTATTGCTCAAAGGGAATCGTGAGGATGGATTACAGACAACTGATGTTCCGCATCCTCTCCAATGATATCTGATCACATGGGCCATCTGTAGTGATACTTTGGCAACCGAGATAGATGGACCACTCTGAAAAATCACTTGTGTTATTGTGGCGATGAAAGTGAACGACGGTTTATATAAAGTGAGTGTCGTCATATTTCATTATCACCCGAGCTGTGTAGTCGCTGGTATCTATCTCCATGCTATCGACCGCGGGACCAAGCCAAACAACGATATAATACCAACGAAAGAATCCGAAGACAGAAAAGGAACCGAAACGAAAGAAACCGAGGCCGTAGTGGTTCTTCCTTCACACATAGCTTTGCAACGGCGAGCCTGCGGTCCGTTGTATAAAAACACATACCTGATTCGTCGATAGCCCCCCCTGCCCTATTGTGCATAGGAACATCGTATTGTCCTCTTTGTGTACCCGAGTCGCAACATTGTTCCGGGCTTATGTTTTCCCTTCCATGGCAGTTTCATGTTATTTAATCCATCAATCTTGACTGACAGATGTTCCTCAAACGACCGCTTTCCCCCAGTAAATCATTCTCTACAAGCTGTATATTTTGAACTTCATTATCATTCCGGTTTTACCTCTTTGTCACAGGTGCACTCCAGAGGCCCTTGGATGTCTCGACGACGCGGTTTCCTTGGTTGCCAGGTTGCAATGACGATGGGACGTTGGATGCTGATGTGTTGCCCATAACCACGTCATTTTCAGTCTGTGTACCATATCCGCTGTCCTTTGGCTGATTGCTACCCATTGAGATGGCGCTGTCTCCTTTTCGGGCGCCAGGCTGCTCTTGGGGTAGCTGTCGTGCAGCGCCACGGCTGGGCTCCTGTGAGCGAGCCCCGTCCATCAGACCATTCTGAGTTTCGCGCAGCTTGTTAATGGCGCGGACCGTATCAATAGCTGCGTGTAGGGTTCGACGGGCGTTAAAGTTCTTCTTAATATTGGGCAGGAGGTTCTGGCTCTCGCCATCCTCATTGAGGATACCAGCAACGAATGGGTGCTGAAGAGCCTCATGGGCAGTGATGCGTTTAGTAGTATCAATGGTCAGGCAGCGCTGGATAAAGTCCTTAGCATGTCCGGAAACGCCACGCCAGTATTCGATAGGAGTAAAGCTGTACTCGGCGCTGAGGATGGCCTGCATCTCTTCAAAGTCAGAGTCGCGATCGAAAGGAGTGTAACCACATAGCAAGAAGTATGTGATCACACCGAGAGCCCACAAGTCTACAGGCTTGCCGTGGCCGGTCTTCCTGAAGATTTCTGGGGCCATATATCCTGGAGTACCGCATGTTGTAGTCAGAACATGGAACTTTTCCTCATCCATAATTCGTGAAAGTCCAAAATCTGCAATCAACAAGTCTGCATTATCTTCAGGGGTGCGGAAAAGCAAGTTCTCGGGCTTCAAATCGCGATGAACAATGCCATGGTCGTGGAGGTAAGCAACAGCTGACAATGTCGCGCGAACCAAGTCAGCAGCGTCAGACTCAAAATAGGAGCCTTTTCGGCAAATTCGATCGAAAAGCTCGCCACCCAGTGCAAGATCGGTAACGAGGTAGAGGTTGTTCATAGTCTCGAAGTAATCAACGAGAGTGAGAATGTTTTGGTGGCCCATGGAAACCTTCTTTAGAACGGCGATTTCGTTGCGAACCTACGATTGCGCATTGAACGTTAGACAGGGAGCGATGAAGAAAGATACTGCGCCAGTGATGCTGCTCAGCAGGAGATTGGATGATACGAACCATGTGCTCGCGACCAGCCATCAATTTCTTATTGATGACCTTCGCGGCATAGTAACGACCAGTGTCAATGTGGACACATTCCTTAACAACGGAATAAGAGCCGGCTCCAAGCGTCTTTCCAACCTTGTACCTACAAGGCTGGACTTGAGGTTGTTGATGGGCTGAGGAATTCATCTCGAGATTGTGACGTCGAAGCTGGGGAGAAGCGATAAGAAGATCGCAATGCCCCGCAGATCGTTTTGAAGCAGGAGAAGAGTTTCTGTGGAACAGTGTCGGAGCGATTCACGGCGACAGGTTGTGAGTTTCTTTATTGGTAGAAGCCCGAGTTGGCAAGTCTGGGGAAGAAACGGAATGGATTCGGTGGATCGATCAGTTGCAGAGGGCGGAAGTTCAGCGGTCGAAATAGCGATGCTGATGGGCTGAAGTGAAGGGAGTGGGAGTTTGGGTGTAGCCGGTTCAGTTCGTGGGACATGGAACCCAAACTAAAACTAAAAGGTGGGGTCGAGCTACCGCTGAAAGAGGGATAAGATAAGGAATGACACGACAAGAATAAGACAAGTACTTAAAAACCTCGGTCCAATTCGAATGGTTTATCTGCCCGTAAGATGAGATGTAACAGATATGGTTGTCATTCAAGTAAGAGCAAAGAAACGAGTCTAATATTGTTCAAGACGATACAGTATGCCAATGACGAAATTTGACCCTGGAACGTATCATACCTACCAGGCACTATAAGCAATCCTGTCTCTGAGTGGCGATCATAAACCTTGAGCCAATAACGTAGTGCTATACAGTCATCTGGTCTCGTGTCCTTCGTTATGTATTTATGGCAAGGGGCAATGTCTGGGGAAAGGGTCGGTTGTGCAGACCTCTAACCTACAGAGCCGGTAACCAACCGTATCTACTTAACCTAGGTGAAGTGTCACGGAGATTGAGTTTCGAGGCTCAACGTGCATGTGTTGATCTTCCATATTTGACTTGAGCACAGTAACGACAAATCTTGCAATAGCTAGTAATCTACAGCATGCTATGAATGCAAAGATATGTTGACTCGGCGGATCGTCCCGAATGAATAGGTGAATGAGACAAGAAGTAAATCTCTTGTACTATCTTCCTCAACTGCTGGCTGTTCAGTCCGAAGGTCCTCTACGTGATTGTTTCTTTGCACCGATAAACTTCTTTTGCTTTATCCTGGAATCATGAAACCTTTTGCCACTGATTCATGTCAGTCAAGTCGTCCAAGGGTATTAGTAACTCACATTTCCTCATGCTTCCTTTTCTTCTCTACGCTTGTCTCAGAAGGCACGGCATCTTTATATATGCGCGTGACCTCCTCAATCAACTTTCTCCTGTTGTCTTCTGCATTTGCGTCCCGTGACCGTGAATCTTGCGCTTGAAAGGTCAGGGAATCATTGGTTGCTGTATAGTATCTGGACGCACGTATGCTAGGATGCAATGATTTGGGAAGTGATGACAGTAATTGTCCCAGAGGATATACAGTGATTGCTTTTGTTTCAGTCCTTTTATTTGTGAGTTTCGAGGTCTTACTTAGAATTGGGTTGATGAGTACTTATTGACGTGTTGTCCCCCTGGTCCACTCGACCGAGCATACGTGGTGTTTCCTTTTGGTAGTTGCATTGGATCGAAGGATTGAAACCATGAACGGGCTTCGGAAAGAGCATTTTTATCGAGTTCAGCGTCAAAAGCTTGGTATCTCTTAAACCTTGGCGCAAATAGGGGAGCTGTTAGGTGTGTTGGTGCCCTCGAGTGAAGCACTGAACAGATTTGACGCCGAAGCATGGCTGAATTAGAATTACAACAACAAAAGGATCTATGGATTGTTAGAAACAAAGTCAACAACAAGGTCTTTGTTTGTTTTAATAGTTGTGTCTTATATATCTTTGGCTGGGTCTTGGAAATCTTGGCTTTTCGCTTTAGCTTGATGCTTGCTTGTGGCTGAGAACCCAAAGGAGCCGAGAGACAGAAGCCAAAGAGGGTGTCAAAAAGCTTGACTGTCTGTCTTGGGGGGAAGAAATATTCGAGCAGGGCGCCGGCTTACTCATGTTGTAAGTGCTCTAGTTTTTATGCTCTCATGCTTACAGCCACCATTTGTTATGGTACCCAAAGATCTCACCTGCCTTCCATGCTTGACCGCCTTACTTCTTTTGTACTAGCCTACCACTAACTACTGTTCACTCCTGCGCCCGATCAGCCTCAATCGAACCCCGAAAACCAGCCTTCCTTCCTTCCACTCTTACCTTAGCTTGTCTCCAATCTCTGTCTTCTCTTTCTCCCTCAAACTACAACCTCCCCTTGAAACTCTGCCTTGACTATCGCGCTGCAGAAATTTTGGTGTCGAGAAAGCCTCCACGTAACTTGTCTTTCTTCGCTCGCACGTGCCCGCGCTTGCGCCCCATTCTTCTGGAGAACTCAAGTTTGGTGCGATAAGCCAAGCTCCGACGTCGCAAAGACCTTTCTTTACCTTTACCCTTACCAGCTGGCTACCCTGTTCAGTCGCTGGACCCTGACAGTCTCTTGTTTCCTTGTCGCTATCTCGTGAGAATCCGAGTACTGGTTCTCCTGCGGCTTATATTCTCGCGTTATCCGTCTTTCTCGTCTCCATACAACCACGACTCATCCAGCTGAAAGCCTTATTTCGTTGCTTTGACCGCTACTCAATTTGTTCAGTGCGCTTCCAATCCTCACCCTCAATTAAATGACAGAACCCGAGGCAGAGCTCCAGGCCACTGCCAATCTCTCCCCTGTCTCCCCATCGCCTGTTCATTCAGCCACATCTTTGGCAGTTCCTGTGCTGCAAGAGACGGTGGACACCATTGACGCCATGGTCGCTGCCGCTTCAGCTGCTGCTGATGCCGCTGCCGCTGCCGCCGCCAATGCCAGTGGTCCAGTCAACAAGGCTCTTAATCTTGAGCCCATACTGGGGGCTGGTGATGACGATATCGTAGATGATGACAGTTTCAACGACCCGTATGATGAGGGCGACACGGATACGACCGCCCAGCAAGTGCCACAGCCTGCGGTTGAGCAAGATCTTCCCGACAGCAATGACGATTACGCAAAGATGTTTGATTCACCAATTGGGCCGGAGGAGGGTGAAGACGGAGACGTTCAACAAGAAGATGTATCATCCGTACCCCGAAAATCCAACGATATTTATCTTTCATCCGATCGCTTGACAAATCACGCATCCCAAGTCTCTTATGCCATTCATGAATCTTCTTTGCCTGCCCAGCCAGGCCAATCTGTCGCACCAACTGCTTCTAATGCTTCATCCGAAGCTCAAGCTGTCAGCGTTGCAACGGCTACCCCGTCCCAGCCTTCCAATCAGCCGATGTCGCCTCCAATTGCGACTGAGCTGGATGCTAGTAACACCGTTGGCTCTTCCAGTGCCTCAACTGATATCCATCGACTGGTTGCTGACCTCACTGCACCAGCCAACTCCAACTCCAACACAAACCCATCTGCCCCATCCACCATAGGTGAACAATCTTACGAATCCGGTGCTCTGTCTTCAACCTTCACGTCCTCGACTTCTCTTCCACCGAGGCCTCCACTCTCACAAACAGTTCCTCACACACATGCCTCTCAGCATCATCCAGGGGGGGTCAATGCCAGTATTTCTCCTAGCCTTGTCGCACCGCCTACGCCTGGTCAGCCATCCACTTATGTGGCTGCTGGCGCCCCTGTTGCGCTTTCTGATTCTCTGGGTGAATTCTCGGCCCCTCTTGGCTCTGGCCTACAGACATCCGTCGCAATCACTTCCATGAACGCTCCTTCATACCCATCTCAACCCACGTCTTATAATGCTGATCAAGCTCGAGAGGCTGAATATCAGCGCCAGTGGGACCAGTTCTTGGCTGACGAGCGCCAGTACATGTCGGAGGCCAAGTGGGACCGTTTTCCTGAGGGTTCACGCATCTTTATTGGTACACGATCCGCGTCTGGCGCGTCCAAAAACGGCGCTCACATATTCTCTACAGGCAACCTCTCGAGCGATAAGGTGTCGAAGCGTGATGTTTTTAACCTGTTTCACCGGTTCGGAAGGCTTGCCCAAATCTCACTCAAATCAGCATATGGCTTTGTACAGTATCATTCTATAGACGAAGGTCATAGGGCGATTACAAATCTCCAAGGTATTGAGATCAAAGGACGAAGAATCCGTGAGTTAACCCTACCCAGTTCTGACATACTGTGCTTCTAACAATGTCAAGATCTCGAAGTGTCGCGTGTCCAGGACAAATCCAAAAAGGAGAGGGTCCGTAGCCCGGATAGGAATAAGGCTCGCGATAACGGACGCCAAAACGACAGGCATGGCAACCTGAGCCGAGATGATCATCGACCAAGCCGTGGCCACTCCCCTCGTAACGATTATGGAAGAGACGAGCTGTATGGCCGTGATCGAGGCTATCATGACGGTGGTAGGAGCCGTGGACGATCTCGATCACCCGGCCATAGTCGCAATGACAAGGACAACTACCGACGGAGAAGCCCAAGCCCCTATGGAAGACCTCGCCATGAGGGCGAACTTGAGCTTCCTCGGAGATACGGTGCTGATGTCCCTGATGTCCAAGTCATTCTTCAACCAGACGTTAATCGCGAATTTGTCAGCTGGGTGGAGAAAACCTTCGCATCCAAGGGTTTGAGATCTGCGGTTATGATAGTACATCCCAGGATCCCCAAGGAGGCTGTAGTTCAACGTCAGGCAGCCGAGGGAGTTCATGCTGTCGTCGATCTCGATCTTCAAGCACAGAACTCGGGCAGGATTCCAGTACAGGCCTTCGATCGCTCAGCAGGGTCTAACAATATCCGGTTCGACCTATACAAAGATCTCGATCCCTCCACTGCCGCCGAGGTCATCCTTCGAGCGAAGGGATCAGGGGCTCCGCCGAGCTATGGTCAACCGTATGGTGGGAATAGTTATGGCGGTGCTCCGTTTGGTCACCAGCCCCTTTATCAAGCGCCTGCGACCAACCATCCTGCCATCCCACCGCCTGCGCAATACGGGCAGCAGCAGCCTCCCTCAGCTAATGCGATTGCAGGTCTACTAGGTCAGCTTGATCCTGCATCACTTCACCAAGTCCTAGCACAACTCCAGAGTGGGACCCAGAACCCAGCCCTTGCCCAGGCTAGTGCAAACGTCGCTACAGCTGGAACATCCCAAGCTGATATCCAAGCACTACTTGGGAGTCTAGGTGGAAATACCGCAGCTCAACAGCCTCAACAGCAACACTATTCTTCTCCAGGTGCCTATGGAGTTCCTTACGGCGCACAGCCCCTGTCGAACAGCGCACCGCCGAGTGGGGACGACGCCGTTCAAGTTCAGAACATCATGGCACAGTTAGCTCGGTATCGATAATGGAATTGAATGTGAGCCCAGATCCAGGCGGAGGAGTCTGTCGTTGTTTTGACACCCCATTATGATACCAACCGGGAAGGGAATTTCTTTTTAGACGTCAGGGCGTCGAATATCTTGTCTTTTTATGTATTTTTTTTTTTTGCAGTTTTGTGGTTTTATGGTTTTATGCACAGAATTTATGTCGTCGCAACGGAATACCTACTTCAGGGTCAGATAACCGAGTGCGGTACGCTTTTTAGGCTTGAGTTGGAGGATGTCTTGGCGTTGATGGATGCGAATCGTGATGGAGATTATGACCGTTTGTCGAGTGGATGAAAGCATTCAACGAACATAGAATATGATATTATAGTCTATGATTATGGTGGTGGTGTTGTTGCATTGGCTTATGTATGATACTGAAAGGACGAAGACTGAGACCCAGTTGGTGGGTCAAGTCAAGATACCCAAGCTTGCTTTCATACACTCTTAATTCCCGCGATAGTAGGGAAGGACAGAAGATGTTAGATGTTTTTTTTATCCTTTGTGGGAAGTACGAGGCTTTCAGGATAGCGCAACATCTAACCTCCAAGTCAGACAGCAACAACGTGATATAGTTGACCCAAACCACAGCAAACGCTCTGTGAGTTCTAACGCAAGCACTACATACGATTTCGAAATCGACATGGAACCCACGCACCAGGTATACTGTCGGATCCGGCTTTCACTTGGTATTGCAGAGCCTGACAGGACTTGCCACAAGCCTCTGGCCCACATATCTCTTAACTTCTGTTTACGTGCTGATCAAATACCCTGAGTAGACACATGTCATGTCTCGGTGTTCTTGTTACCATCCGAAACTTTCGTTGTGCCACCAGACATTACGTCCCTTCATTACCCACGGCGTTACACTCTTGCGCAGCTCTCTGGCCATCTCGGTAGGTCCACAGAACAAGATAGCCACACCGTCCTGCTGACTCTTCCGGAACGTATCGTCCACAATCTTTTGCAGATCCGGCCTTTTGCTGTTTCGAACAGCGGTGCGAGCATTTTGATGGGAGATGTTGTTCATTTCAACCCCAGCTGCATTGTCGCTGTCATTGGCGACACCCATTTCACCGGTGAGGAAGAGCTGTACTTGATCGTCGTCTAGAACAGACTTGTCGGTGTGAGTCGACGAAGCCCAGGTTGCGTCACCTGCACTACGAATAGCCCAGATGAGTTGGACGTGTGTGATTGAGTTTTCGGCGAGAATGGCGTGATAGAGAGGCACAGCAAAGGTTGCTCCTACACCGCCGGCCACGATAAGGACACGATTGATGCCTGATGTGACTAGGTCATTGAATGTCTTTCCTATGGTGCCGTACGGGCCTTCGATGTTGAGTTCGACCTTTTCAGCCGACGTCCTAGCGTTTGAAGTAGAAGAGAGGTGGTGTAGGCGACCCGTCATTGGGCCAGTCCTTGTGCGTGCGACAAAGGTCAACTCGTCTGTCTCTTGGTTCGTAGAGGCCACAGTAAAGGGGTTGTAAAGAAACTCAAAGACGAGATAAGGTGCAGAGAACTGTCCAATGCCAGGACGCGAAGCTGGCGGGACGTTCAGGTAGATGTGAGATCCTGGGCGGGCAGCGTATTTTGCAACCTTTGACTTTGGTAGCTTGGCAGTGACTTTGACGAGGCTTGTACCGGGAATGGCTTCAACAACAGCGGGAGCCGTGATGGTGGTGATTTTTCGTGCTGCGAGGTCTAGCACGAAGATGCCAATGGCCTCAACTATGTAGAAACGTGAGGATGTTGCATGGTAGTAAATCAAAGGTGGGAGAGCGAAAGCTCCCATCAGATGAACAATGAAGAATAAGCGGTAAGACACATGACGAACGCGAGCCATGGCCGTGCCGTTGAGAGCATGAAGGACGATAAGCCCTGCTACACCTGCAAACACAACAGGAGCAAAGAAGCGCTTCAGCCATATCCCGGACTCAACGAAGAAGACATTGTAGAGAACGGCGTGGAGAATAAGGAGGGAGTAAATGATGCGGCCGAGAACTCGGTGATAGCGGTTGAGGTGCTCATGAGACGACCGCATGAGGTAAGCGTAGGGGTTGAGAACCTTGAGAGCGAGGAGATATTGGATCGGCATCTGAGATGTTGCGACAATACCGACTCGCTTTGTAAGATGAAGATAATCTATCATGTCAGTGGTATTCACTCACTTCATCCACGAACTTACCCTTTCCTGTACCAAGAACACTCAACACCAACAGCCAAACCGTCCACACGACACCCAACACCCACTCATCTCGCTGCCCCCAATAAGTCCCCCAAAAATACACATCTTCGCCCAGCCACCACTGCGCCATAGGTCCCTTGGACATGAGTCTAGATATCCATCTCTGCCGATTTGCCTTGACGCCTGGTGAGCCGGGGACTTGGCTGTAGCCGCTGTTACGGCCTCGACGTACGCGGTTGATGAGGCGTGCCAGAACGAATAAGAGCGCTGGTGCGAAGGCGGAGAGATGTGCTATGTAAGCGTAGTAGTCGAGACTCAGACGGCGCTGGTGCTTTTCCTCGTCGGTCAGAGCGAGGAACTCATAAGGCCAGCCCATACTGACTTGCGGCCTTATGGACGAGTTGAGTTTAGATTTGGGTTCAATTCGGCGCGGCGAGACAAGACAGTAAGAATGTAGTCAGTGTATCGATTAATCAGGTGAGCTGCTATCGTGGTGATGTACCAGTCATTGCATCCGCTCAAAAGACAAGACTCGTAATCTCGTAGCTCACACCAGATTTCCATTAGGGAGGACAAGGACAACATGCAAATTGCATCGACCCGATTGGTCAACGCAAGCTGAGGAGATTGCCTTACCCTGCATTGATAGGTATATCATTTCATTTGACCATGAAGACTATTACATAGCAGATACAAATGTCACATTCATAGTCGACTCGTGGTGTAATTTCTTTTGGCAGTTCATGTCTAAGCAACCGACCCTAACTAACGTTCATCAAACATCCACACCTATTTCATGTCATCCCAATCAGGATCAAACCAGACTGCAAAGGAAACATCAGAAAACCGTCATAACACCAGAGCTCCACTAACTATGCCGTTCGTCAACTTCTCCATCTATTTAAAAACGCCGCTGGCGACTTTGCGCTATCCGTCAAGTCTTTGCTCACCAGCAGACCTGGCTCGTATTAGAACGTATATTGTATCCTATAAACCCCCTCGTCGAGCTGCACATGTGTCACTTCCCTGATCGACACATCTTAGCTCTTTGCATCATCCTGATCAGGCTCGAACTTGGTCTCGCCAAGCATGGGACCCGGCGAAGATGTCATGGCAGTCTGTGTAGCTGGCTGAGGCTGGCTCTGTACCGTTGGGCCAGTCGGTCGGTTTGGAGCCTGTGATGGCTTCTGTGATGGCTGGGCGCTCGTCGCGGCATGCAACCTTTGGTCCAGCGCTCTAAGAGCAATAGCCCTCCTCCTCTCGGCCTCGGCGCGGGCACCGCCAGGGGCATTGCGTTGGATCCGGCCGTCGGTTCGGGAGGCATCAGCCTGTGCGAACGGCGTGCACACCCTCATGGCCACCAACACCAAGAAGATCTGATCGGCAACAGCAGCGACAAAAGGCTTCACAGGACCAGGGAAGAACTCGGCAAATGCAAAGGTCTCGCTAGCATCGCCGCGGAGGGACGCATCCTGGGCCGAGTCGAGGTCGGGGAAGACAGTCTTGTAGAATCGGAGGTAGGTCCAGCTGGTGAGGAACCCGAAGATAGCGAGCCACAGGGCGGCCCTTGTGAGAAGAGGAGTAAGAGACAAAAGGAAGACCGCGCCGATGTAGAGGAGCGGGAATCGAGGGACCCGGAGAGATACGATGCCGCGGAAGAGGGTCACGGTGTGCGCTGGGACAAGCTGGCTGAAAGCGACCAGGAACGCGATCTGCACTGGAATGGTTCCAGCAATGACAGTCAAACTGGGGGTAGCCATGTTAGTCTCTTTGTGCCGTGTTTTGATATGGGGCGATACGTACGTGAAGCTCTCATTGCGCGAAAGGGTGAAGAAGAGCACCATGACACAGAGTGTCAGGAGGTTTGGGACCAGCGACACAATAGCAACGAACTTTGCCAGTTCCGCTGATGACCAAGCTCTCTCAAGATAACGTCCTCCATGGTAAAGCGTGAGGCCAGCGATTCCGAGCGTGAAGACGTTACTTTCAACAAACGTCGAGGTTATAAACGTCCAGGGGTAGATAATGGACAGCTGCGGCACCAGCGTCAAGTAGGGAATGACGATGTCGGCGTTGGCGGTCCATTGACGATATCGAATCGCGGCGCTGAGGACAGATTGGCCGAGAAGCGCGATGAGTAGGATACGAGTGACGGGCGGGATATTTATTCGAGGCGGCATCGTGACGTGTTTATCTGTGTGTGTTTCAAGGGTTCAAGATGTGCTCTTATTGCTACACCGTGGAGGTTGCGCTTTTTGGGAGCTCTGCGCCTTTTGGTAAGACGACTTCGAGATGCGTCGTATAAGCCGATAGTTGTATTAGATTGAGCCTTTCGCCGCAGTCGTCGTCGTCGCACTCGAGAGCTTTTTTCTTGTGCGCCAGCTCTTGGAGTTTGTCCTTCTCTTCATTCCCTTTGGAGC
The DNA here is from genome assembly GCA_013396295.1 of Fusarium heterosporum. Classification (NCBI taxonomy): domain Eukaryota; kingdom Fungi; phylum Ascomycota; class Sordariomycetes; order Hypocreales; family Nectriaceae; genus Fusarium; species Fusarium heterosporum. The sequence goes on along the minus strand of JAAGWQ010000190.1, from coordinate 12,888 downwards.
TCTTAGATTGGATATTGGATTCTGAGTTGTCCTCTAACCCCCCCTGTCAGCCTCATCACTCTAGCTCAGCCTCTTGTGGCGCACAACCAGGTCAAAAGTTACAGCTTCCATTTGAGATCTGTCAGGTACGTATATCTGATCCCTGCTCGCTGAGCGCCTGATCAATAAATTTTAACGAGGCCTCAGCTAGTTGCCCCATACTTGGTATCTGCCTATGCTCATGCGACATTCTACGTGCTGTCACTGTCCGTTATCTCCTGTTCTTCTTCCTAAAGTATCAGTTACAAGATGCAGCTCCAGGCTCAAAGATCTCACTATGGAGACAGACGTGATGCGGCTACCTCCAAAACACTCGTGCCTCAAGATTGAGATATGAAACGGTTTATCTGGTATCCATACTTTAAGTACACACAACAACTCAATCATCTCTGACCGGTCTCATTTCATGCAGCTTCTAGACCGAATGTCACCTTGACAACAAGTCGTTGCCCTCAATAAAGAGCAGAGCAAGCTGACAGATATCGACTCTCCTTCCTGGGATCGCCCTGATTTGAGACTGTATTAAGCCAGCCGGCAAGGAAGCCTATAAGGATTGACAGCACTAGTGTCCACACTCTAGCGATAAAGCCACGGTTAAAGTTTGGGGTGATGAGCTTTTGCTGAGAACTTCACATGTTTCACTTCGTGCCGTGCTGTAGCACTTTCATAATCATGCTTAACAAGGCTATCCGCTGTGGAAGACATCCTGTTTGGCGTACGGCTGATGCTGTGCTTCAGAAACGTTGGATAAGCAGAAGAAATCACCAAGACTCGGCCCAGGTTCGGGGGCCTCGGCAAAGAGGAAATGACGGTTGACTCAACCCGGCCAGTACTCAAATGGTATCTGATTGGTCAAGAGCGTTGAGATTGTCGATTTGGGTTCCCCTGTATCTATTGAACGTGGAGCCAGCGGGGCTACCGACTCTGAAATGTCGTGCAGGCCTATGCAAACAAACCACATGTTCGATACCGTCATGCCTTTGTCTTGTTGCCAAGGTTTGGTATGAGCAGCTGAGACACCCGAAAATGATGCCATTCGCAACTTCTTGAGGACCGAGGTCAAGCGGTTCAAAGTCAAGAGGTTTGTGGTGGCATGAAACGCGGAAATTTGCGATAGAAACAGCTCAGGCCATGTTGCGTCGATGGAGGGTCCAAGTACCGACGGGAGATGTGCAAGGTCAAGGAGAACATCGGAAATGCCACGGGAGGCTTGCGACAGTCAAGATCACGTGACAAAGTGCTGTGCTAGTAATGATCAAAGGACTGGATTCCCAAAGAGCAACCGTAAGATGAGGAAGAGACTGTGGACAGACACCGATCTAGATAGACGTGGTTGATGATGTTAGCGAACTCGAACTGAGTTACCGGCTCCCCAGTAGCATCACCGTCACAACCAAAATCATCACAGAGTCCGTGCATTGATGCAATGTGAAGCGAGAAGGAAAAGAAAAACATGACAAAGCACAAGACCCTGTCGAAGGAAGAAAAGGTGCGGGTACCCGCCCGCCAAGCTCGGAGGTTTGTTGTGGGCTGCGTGGGTGAAGACAAGACGTGCATCAACGCGTTGAGATCACAACCCAATGTATGGTAATGTTCAACATCGTTCATGTCGCGTCGTTCTGGTGAAGCGTTGGAACCATGATGTTGGGTGCTAAATTCTATCCGCTAAGCCTGGTTAATCGAATCAAGGCCCAGGCTACTAGGTAAGGGCAGCCGCTGGCCCTGGTTGCATGGTGGACTTCTTGGCGGCCCTTTGAACGAGCTAGAGTATTGCCACGTAATGACGAGAGTGTAGAGAGGGTTGTGAGTACCTTCTGAGATGAACTGGACGAGCCGTTTTTCTCTGACTTGACTGACACCAGATTTCTTTCTTTCATGCAAGATCGCAAGGGGTTGGAAGTAGTTGCACAACTTCTAAAGGCTATTCCGGAGATGGATGATGCGGGCGACTTGGCAGTCCCTTGGTTGTACTGTAGCATGTAGCCCATCTACGTTTGATATATTTCTCTGCCTGGCGGTGATCGGTGAGGGCAGCGAGTTGTGCATGTCATGTCACGCAGAAACTGACTTTGAGTGTACGAGCGCCGAGACTGGACTGGATGATGATATTGGGTGTGACATCCTTGTCCTTGGTGGCATCTGCCCGTCCGGAGCTGTGGGAGCCAGGCGGTGCCAGGCATGCCGGGGCGGTGTTTTTGGTGGAGCTTTTTTTCGATTGTGGACTGGCAGTCTTGAACCATTCATCGCGCCTCTCTCTCCCCAGACTAACTGGCCGTAGGGGGTCGAGTTGGGGATGATAGCGGATACGCTGGGAAGGGCTGTTGTCTGTCAGGTTTCCATCGTCCTTTTCAAGAAATGAGACACAGTGCATCCCCCGATTCATGATAGTCCAGATTGGACTCGGATTCTCAAGCCCATTGTGACATTACCACCTCGAATTGGAGTGAGCACGGCAGGGGTTGAACTTGAAGGGATGGGGCGGGGGGCACATGCTCAAGTACCTCTACTTGATCAACGTGGGCTGGCTCGAACCTAGCCCCTGTCGTAGCCGATCTGCATCCGTCTCAGATTTTTGGGAGGAAAAGGCGAATGCATCAGCCCGAGCCCTGGAGGGCGGCATGGCATGGCATTTGACGCGGGCTAGCCGTGACTAAGACGACCAGCGTCATGTGATTGGACAGAAATTCAAGAAAGCCTCATGCACAAGCTGGGGGGATAGTGACGGAACACCATCACACTCGCAGCGGCAGGGGCGTAATTTGTGGTGACGAGAGAAGGACTCGTTTGGTGGTTGATATGGATTATGAACAAGAGAATTATCCACAGGCCATTGGTCGCTTCTTCCTCTTCTTCTTCTTCTTTTTCTTTAATTCACTTCCTTTTCCCCATTTTGATCGGTACCCCTCTTCTCACCAATCACGGCCATTATCCAACAAGGGGCATGATCTTCAAAGCCTTGTCGTTCTCATCCACGCCGCTGTTGAAGACGAACCGAGCAATGACCAGGCTGTCAGCAGGGAAATCTATCCGTTGTTTCCAAGGTGGCACTACACCAGGGGTGCTGGGTGTTGGGTGCTAGGTGCCGTGCTGTTATTTCACCCAGTTCAACAAATGTTGGTGGTTGCATCTCACCCCGTTCACTTTCAATATCCGCTGGCCCAAACGGGTTCAAGGACCTTCAAATGCTCACAACGAACCCCTGCTTGTCCGAGTATTCGAGGTCCACAATCCGCAGGTCCACGACCCTGGCCCGACGAATCGATTGGTGGTCATCTCACCATCCCCAAAGTATCGGTACATCTAGACCGCGCCCGCATGGATATAGCTTTAGCACCAGCTGTTACTGTTTCTGTTGCTGCAGGTAAAGAGCCAGCCTGTGAGCGCCCTGCTCGACAAGAGAGGTAGAGGAAGAAAGAGAACAACTTGCCAGAGTCCAGTTCTGTCTGGTTTTCCATTCTTCCACCTGGCGTTCGCTAGCGTAACCCAGTTGGTTAGCTCCCTTCCGCTTCCACCAGATGCATCATCGGAAGACCGTCCCGCTCGATGTTGTGGCCTCTTCAATACGTCGCCGTGTTATCTGATGGGGTCATGCCACACAACTCATGGTCCATTCGTTGCTCAGCTTATCGGCCTCCTTGGCCTGTGGCTTTGGGAGACTGGAGGCTCTGGGTTTATCGATTGAACGAATCTCAAGGTACCTGCAACCCCCCAGTCAGCCCCGTGCCTAGCTCCTCGTAAAGGCCCCGTAGCTCCAGCGCAAGCAATGTCGCTTTATTCTTGGCGTTTTAAGGGTACCTCGACAAGGTACCCTACTCTTTAGTCTTCCATCCAATTCACCCTTGTAGCTCAAGCAAGTTACAGTGCAGCACCCCCGACTAATTCGAGCTAGCAGAAACGGGGAGAGCTAAAAGGTGCCTAACCTGGTGCCTGTACTCCGTACCTTGGGGTACGTACCGACTGAGCGCACTGCCTTACGTAGGGCATCTTGGTTGTCGTTGTAGGCTGGGACGGGAGTGAGCTACAGGGGCGGCAGGTGGTAACAGTAGGGAGGTACGTACCCACTCACCACCGCCCCAACTGGAACCTTGAATTTCATCTTTCTTTTGCATCTTCACTTACCTTTCCTTGGTCAAACTCCATAAACAACGTCAAATAATCCGCTGTGGCCTCGAATCTAGGCTGGCTTCACGGAATCCCGTTTCCTTCTGCTAAAAATTCAGCTCCATACCGTCAACTGCGACCTTTCAGCGACTCTGCGCCTTTTCTGGCGCCTTCTGAACCATGGTCGCTAAGGAATTCCTCGACTCGGATAGAGTCAACTTTCTTGTTTGGAGGTTCGTCGCTGCTCCGCGTCCCTGACTTGCAATCGCTGCGCCCATCATCCATTCGACCGCACTCTTGCTTGGCTTGTCTCGCCCAGGATTTTATACTGACCATGTGTTTCTGCTTGTGTACAGATTTCTTCTCGAAGGCAGTATGTAGCACACTCTGCGCGCTCGTAGCGCCACAACAAATCTAACCTCGTTTTACCTGCAGATTATCGAGAGACTGCCGCAAAATTCCAAAAGGAATGGGACGTCAAACAGCCTCATAGAGATTTCGCCTTTGCGCGTCACGTCAAGAGCCATGCATTGGTTTCGGTCATCAATCGTGGCCTTCTTTACCACGCGCTTGAGCGTGAGCATGAACGTAAAATGGTAAGTCAACCCTAGGCATTGTCGCTTTTGACGAGAGTTCGGCGCTGCACCTTGCCTTCGCTCGTGGTGGACTGTACTTCTGTGACAAAGTCAAACTTCCAAAACGGTCAGAGGCTGACGGAATTAACTTGCGCAGCTGCCTCAGGATGCTACAGCGGAAGCAGCCGAGGTGCTGCAGGTCGGCATCTTTGGACCGCTGGACGCGCATCCACAGGGAAGAATTGAAGAAGAAGAAGAGGAGGAGGACGCTGAAGGCGAGGACATTATTGAAGAGGAGATATCGAGGAAACGAGCACCCCAGCCATTCTCCAATGGGTCACAAGCAAAGCGACAACGGTTAAGCAATGGTTTGGAAAATGGCGACGATGCACCGGGTGCAGCATCGGTACCAGCAGCAGTGCCAACGGCAACATCAGTAACGTCAATAGCAGCAGCGGCGGCGGGAACAGCGCCCACAACAGCACCGGCTCCTGTGACAACACCTATGGAAATTGATAATCAGCCCGACAACCATGCATATCCTTCGCCTCTTGAGGGCGAGCAGGCGCCAGAGCCAATGGTGCGGACTGATGGTCCAGAACAGGGTACACAGGTCGACAAGGTCGAGGAGCTGGCTCCGGGGACGACCTTTATCCGCTTGGCAGATGACGGACACAATCAGATTCAAGGCGACGGCAGGAACGCAGCTACTCCGTCACCAACCTCACTTTCCGGCCCAGACAACGCTCCCATCCTTTTGCAGTGCGAGTGGAACCCAAGAGATCCGTCCATCCTGGCGGCTGCTGGCACAGATGCGCTAGCGCGTGTTTGGACCGTTGCGCGTGCGGGCCCCGTCGAACCGGGCCAAGATCACGTGTCACCCCAAGGCCACTCCTTGCTCGACCGTGACGTGCCCCGCGATACGACAGTAACAGCCCTGTCGTGGACCTCAGATGGCGCCGCTATTGCAGTAGCGGCAGATTGCAACAACCAAGCTTCGATAAATGTGTGGTCAGCCGAGGGCGCACATTTGCAGTCGATGGAAGTATCAGAATCACCCATTATCAAGCTTTCATGGAACCACAGCAACACCGCACTCCTCGCTATATCGCCGGACAAGGATGGTGCTCTTATTACCGTGCACTACCCGCCCGCTGGCAACTCTCTCTCATATATCCTCTCGGGCCACGACATTGAGGCCACACCTCTTGATGCCGTCTGGACCGGAGATGCCGAATTTTTACTATGTGGTGGTGATCTAATGATTTGCCTCCAGTGTACAGATTCCACAATATTTCAGGCTAGAAAGTTCGAAACAAAGGAAGACGACAGCTTCACCCAGGTGCTTTATGATGGACGATCAAGGCTGGCAGCCACTTCCAGTGACAAGGGCACGCTTGATGTAAGATCAACCACTGCGTTTCATGTTGAACCAGAATACTGATTGCTTTAGCTTTGGGATGAGGGTGGAGAGAGGAGGTCTATTTCCGCACATCAAGGCGCCATTACTACGATGCAATGGCAACCCCTTCCCGAAAACCAACAAGGGGCCGAAGAGGAACGGCTCATTGCGACGGGAGGCGAGGACTGTGCGATACTTATCTGGAACGCTCGAATGCCTGACAGCAAGCCTAAGTGTTTTTTGACCATGGATTCGCCAATAATGAGACTGGCTTTCACACCAGACGGCGCTTTCATCGCAGGTGCGACGTCGACACAAGTACTGATATGGAAGGTTGGAAGTCACGCAGTGCCTCGAGCAAGCTGGAGTAGGCCAGTACATCCAGGATGGCTCAGCCCTAAGGCCAATAACGACTCTGACGAGGAAGATGAGCACTGCTTATGCTGGGATGCCGATGGCCAGAAGTTAGCGTATGGCTCCAACAGCAGGGTGAGTAGTATTGAGTCTAGAATGCTGAGTGGCACTTTTGCTGACGTTCGAGAAGCTTGCTATCATCAATTTCCGCAGGTGACGAGGATAAGGCTCTTTCAAGGGATTCACCTTCGAACTTTGCTATAATATAGGACCTGTTTTCTTAGGTGCACAGCATGGTAGCCTGCGTGTGCAATCATGGGCTTCAGCGCGTGCCCAATATCGACTTGGAAATACAGCCAATGGACAGCGCTGCGAAACTGGCGTGCGTGGAGGCTCTTTATGTCTATTCTCGCTTGGACATGATCCATGCAACCAATCTGTTTGAAACTGCTGCGCTCAAGACAGTTCTTTCTTGTATATCACGACGACGAACGACGACCGGCTGGCTATGGGGTTAACAGCAAGCTCTTTGATGGCACATATACAACACGAACTCTCTGTTGATGAAAAGATGCGGATAGAGGCTATAGGAGTACAAGCGACAAAGTTCTCGATTGCTTTTCTCCTTTTCTTTGTCTTCTTAGGGGCTGGATCTGGAAGTTGGATCTTGGGCGAGTTGCTAGGTGAAGCAGCAACATGTGGAGGATCAAGCGAAGTCCTGGGGCATGATCTTCTATGTTGTATATGGGTGCCTGGTTTGCGTTTGTCGAGTTCCCATCATGGTATTTGTTTTTGCGGGGGTTGTATTGCTATATTGTACGATTATATACCATTCCGGATTGATGAAACGGCGCAGAAAACATAGGGGCTTGCTTTGAGATAACAAGGAGTCGGGGGTGTTTGCAGCCAAACCCACAAAACCAATACATTAACAATCAAGATGCACAGCACTCTTGTATGGGTTGCAATGGCAAAAAAGGTGACTAGAACATGTGAAAATGAATTGTTGACGTTCTCGGACCTTTCTCTGAGACATAGAACTGCCAATATACGAAAGATGGGAAGGATAAGAACCGTTGATTGGATGTAAGTAGACACGGGACATAGCGCCAGGCTGAGTCAGTTGTTGTAAGCGTCCATCCTGGGTGTTGTCGTGAAATAAAGCCACCCAAGCCAGGCTTATTGGGTGCGGGTTGCTCAGCTGCAGACTGTTGAGGCTCAGCATAACAGAAACAGAACGAACGCATGTAAGCGTCTAGATCAGGTGGTTGTAGATCTTCTCTCTCACCATCTTGACCAGTCATTTCTGACAGAAGATATTGATTGGAGCTTGGCAATTAAGACACCACGCATTGTTTTGCCTCGCCTCGCCTCGCATGTCTCAGCCTCAGCTGTAGTCGAGTCAAGGACTCGAAGTGTATATAATGCATTATCATGTATGAGAATGTCGTTCCTTCCTCATAGTGGCGTGGAGTGGCCTTTGTTGTGCTGTCGTAATCTGAGGTTGAGATATCCCCCCTTTCAATCTATCACCAATATCTCTTGTTAAACAACATGCGCCACTCATATCTTATCGCACTTGTAGATAGATACTCACGACATCACCAAGCCACTCGAAGCCATGTTCTTGTCTTGTTTTGCATTGTTGTTCTAATCCCAATACAACAAAACAAAAAACACTTGCCCGACTTTTCTATTTCCCTTCAGAGCCACGTGCATTTGCATGTTTCCTGCATTAGCTTCTTTCCCCGTCTGTCCTCGTCTCTCATCATCTCCTCTCTTACCCATTCCATCTACTAACCGTTTTCACTTTCCAAGTTTATGGTAGGTGACCAAATGCCCCGCTTTGGAGGGGCTGTTTATTAACGGCCGATCCCACCTTCTCTCTCGCCGCCGATATCAGTTTGAGCAGTAACGACCTATGTATCCATGCGAATGACTCGGAAACTGCAATCACTCTTTTATTTTATTTTCTTTCTACCATTGTTCATGTAAAGACCGGACCAATTCCTCCTACATTCATAAAGTCACCTGTGAATGAATGAACTCAAAAAAGAAATACAAAAATACACCATACTCCACATTGTACTCTTATAGAAAGAGCTTCATCTGCCCATCAAACCTCATCCACAATACCACAGCCATGGCTTCCTCAACACCAAAATCCCAACATGACCATCGCAATCACGCCCCAGAATGGACCAGTGAGATGCGCGATAAGCAAGCTCGAGGAAAGAACCCCTACAGCGAGGACAGCGACGCGAGCGATGCTGAGCCCATGCGCCTCGGAGGCCAGTATGTCTTTTGTTCTTTTTCTCACCACTTCATGGCGCTTAAGCTGATGTATGCAGTCATTATGTTGAATCGCACATGGAGAAAGAGCGGAGAGGAGAGGCGATGCATGTCCTCGATAATCCAGAAGCTCTTATGGCACATGCACAAGCCAACGGCGACGTAAGTGTTTCTTGATACACTGTTGTAGTGATTTATACTGAAACTTTATGTACAGAGCATTGCTGGCCAGCGCCTGCGCTTCATGCGTCAACTTTGCGGCTTCGATGATAAACACGATGACTCCTCTTCTTCTGTGTCCTCGGCGCGAGGTAACAAGAGTCGCCGAGTCAGTGACCGGGTCAACCGATAGTGAATAGCTGTTGCTATTGACAAGGCGGCCATCATTAATGTTCTCTATGATTTCTCAACGAATTTCTACAACCTCTTTTTATAGCGACTTACTGCATGCAGAAAGTTCAACGATGTGCTTTTTAATTGTACCATCAGACATCCTTCACTGGCTCACGAAAACACCCCGAATGATGATCATATCAAGCAAATACTGGCTTTATGTCTATCTTCTAATTGTCGTTAAATTCATCTGCTTATTTCTAACATAGCCACGCATGTATAAAGATGTGTATGTATATCTGTATGTGTGTGCGTGTGTGTTTGTCCACCAACCACATGCCCAATGTGCACTTATCCAAGTTCGCTGTCTTGTAAATCCAAGTTCGCCACTCCACATGCTGGAAACGATATCAAATCGACTGATATGTAGTGATCCTACTCCCACCGGAAACAAAAGAAGAAAAACAATTCAAAAACAAGTGAAATTTTCAATGCCCAGATAAAACGCCGGCAAATGCTGTATCGAGGATGCAAGATGCCCCCTATGTACGAAAAGTCTAAGCATATCTCATAGAGCGCGATCTTTGTTGCTGCTGTGGCTGCCACCCGTTGTTATGCTGGGCTGGCGGATAACCGTAACCACCCTGATCGGGACCAGGACCTCGGTGATGATGAGGTGGAGGGGGAGGAGGAGGATACCCTGTCCAGGCTCCCATGGCTGGACGTTTGGCAGCTCTTCGACGAGCTATGCGTCGTCGAATACAGCTCACGCAGCAGCAACACAATACCAAGGCAAGGAGTGCGGCGAGAACAATTCCCACAGGAAGAGCGATTTTCTTGTTGTTCTCGAACCAGTTTACAATCTCCTTCCATGTTGAGGCACCTTCACAGTTACCGTTCTCACATTTACCTCCTCCGCCGCATTCTGTGCCATCGAGGAAGTTCTGGTTTCGCTGTAGGCAGAAGCCATTATCTGAGGTCTGGCAAGACAAGAGACAACTGTTGGTGCAAGCCTTGACACTCGAGGACGTTGTGTTCTGGAAGTTCGCTCGGCACTGCTCATCTCGTGATGTACATTGGCCAGACGCACACTTGAGTCCGTCACCGCAGTCTGAACCGTCATCGCTGTGCGCATCCTTGGGGCATGCCGCACTCTTTCCTGAGCACTTCTCCTCAGGATCACAAGGGCCGGTGCTGGACCGACAGACAGTTCCCGAAGAGGCAAATTTACATTCTTCCGTACAACATTCTTCGTTAGAGTTGTCGCACTGAGCTTTGCCCTTGAACTTGCATGTCTTTGCGTCACAGCAAGGATTGTTGCCGCAGCTTTCCGCTCCACCACAATCACAATCCTCGCCTTCTTCAACGATCCCGTTACCGCATTGCTGGCCTGAGATGGTCTTGACATTCCTGTTCTCGGTGAGACACTCCATATTAATATTGCGCTTGAATCCTGAGCAGATGTTTCCGATACTGCATGGTGAGAATTCACTGATGCCATTCTTTGACGATGGGTTCATGATGAAATCGCCTCCAGCGTCGCACGAGCCCTTACTAAAAGGGCAGCATGCCTGGTCATCCTGTGAAGATGAACAACCCGATGTACAGTCATGGACAGCACCAAATGTGTGACCTGTTTCGTGGGCGAAAACCTGCCACTCTGACGAGGTTCTGACCACAACATTGGCTCCAGCGACCGTCTCGTTTCGGCCTCCGGAGTTTGAATTGGCAGCAGCACCGGGACGGCAGAGCTGACCAAGCCATGCAAGTCCAACAGCAGAATCAGTGTTACAAGTACTGAGAAGAGTCCAATAAGCGTTAGTATCTTGAAACTGGCCACGCCAGCGGGAAAACAGATTAAGCCGATCGGACAGGTTAACTTCCTTGGAGCATTTTTGATTCCATGCAGCTGACTCTGATGGGCTACCAGGACACGAGCCGTCGCTGATGGTCAGATTTTGAATACCCAGGGTGATGTTGAAAGTCTTTTCATAAACCTCGGATGCATCATTGACCATTCGGATGATACTCTTTCTCATGGCTTCAGTCGAGTTGAAATTCGCAGTGTATCCACAGTCTGTTGCGATTCCCAGGAGAGCAACTCTTCGGCTAGTAGGGCAGCCGGCGACAGAACCAATTGTCGCCTCCAAATTGACACTGGTGCCGTCATTTCCCGTACCTCCTGTATCGATAGATTGTCGACCAAAAAGGGATTTCGTGTTTGCTGCGCCGAAGGTATCGAAATCCTGGAGTTCGTGAAACTTGCTATTGAAACCCAGAGTGTCGGAGTTGCAGAGCGCGGCTGATGTATCACGCTTTTTCAATTCGTTAGGGCTGAAGGACATCACATCAGAGTCTCGCCAGACAACCATGGTGTCGTCGTTTTGCTCTTTCGCTGACAAGAAAGGGTCGTCTTCATGTCGCACTTGTTGGTAGTTGGTGCCGGTGTGAATATGGTGATGGTTGCCGTCGATCTTAAGAGTACCCTCGAAAACGGGTTCTTTGCCGTCACGGTGGATTGTTATTCTTGCCGAACCAGCGTTTGTCCATCCTTCCCTTCCGACACGCTGAACAAAGACGGCGCCCTTGAAGACCTTTTCCTCCTCTCGATCTACTGACTCGACAGATCGCACGGTACCGTCAGCGCCGAGGTAAGTGATAGCGAAGTTCTCGTGTAAAATGTCATGGTTGGGTTCGAGCTTGAGGCGAATCTTTTGCTGACCGCCGTGTAGTGAAAAGAGGAGATCGAAGTGTGAATCGGCGCGGATACGGTGAGACGGTGTGTTGATGACAGGCTCGTTGATAAAGGAGATGTAGTTAACGGCGTTGCGCTTGATCGAGCTTGCTATTGAGTCGAAGGATATCAGAATGCTGGACAGAGACTACAAGGCAACGATCATGATGTCTGACTTACCAAGTGATGATTCGAAGAGCAAAGCAACACCCGCAACAGCGGTCGCAATAGACCTAAGTGATACCATGGTGTTGTTCAGACCTCAAAGGGTCCTGGGAGAGAAAGGGCGACGCGCCGAGTTAGGAACGTATCACCGCAAGGCCATGCAGTAACTGTCGAAAAAAAGATAGTCAAACTGGGGTTTACGTGGATGTTGCAAAGTAATCGAAGTGAGACGGAAGTATCGTGAGACGGAGGAGCCGAGATTGAGAGTTGAAGTTAAAAGGATGGCGGGACAGATCAAAGGAGGATCGCGGAGAAAGAGTCCAGGATATGTTATTTGCCAAGCAGAAGTACGGACAGAAAAGATAGATACACAACAAGAAAAGAAGTAAAAGGAAAGGAAGATTGTACAGGGAATATTGGTTAACGTAGATTGATCAGCATCGGACATAAAGGCAGGTAGTTAGTGTAAAACACCCGCAACAGCGCAACTCAATTAGGGAGATGGGCATAGCGAAAAGGCAAAAACAGAGTGTGGCGGAGGGATCCTTTACCGTAGTCCAACGGGCCCGTGAGACGCGTGCCAAGGGTTCCAAGGGCCGGGGTGTGGATGCTGGAGGGACAACCAAGCCTCTTGGCCAGCGAATCAAAAGCCAGAGGCCGCGCGGTTCAGTCATGTTCCGAGGCTCTGTAAATACATAGCCCTCCCTGTTACCAACATTGTTACAGCGAGTACCTACTACCTGACGTATTGATGGCAGTCTATCGTAAATCTGAGAATACGGGTATCGGCATGTAAGAACATGCAGACCCTTGATGAATGGAATTTATGTTACGGAGTATTCCCTTTGAAATATGGATACTTCACTTTCGACTCAGCGAGCGGCCTCCAAAAA